>PVKA01005520.1:0-62561 GCA_004027165.1 Ctenomys sociabilis
AACAGAATATGCTTTATTCAACAGTTTGTTAGCTTGGTTTGTAATTTTTCATCTTTTAGAGACACGGTATGCAGGTCTCTGTACCAGCAAATGGGCCACACGTGTTGGGCCTGGGTCTGATTCTCCTTGCCCCACAGGACAGAGAGCAGCTCTGATTCACATCTGCCTTGTGTGTGCTATCTGGAGTGACCCAGGAATGGGAACATCAGAACAGGGGCATGTTTCTATTTTCCATTGCTCTCCACACTCTTATCTTTCTATCTTTTGTTTGTGTGTTTTGCCCACATGCTTATTTTTGGTTTAGGTGCATATATATTCATTTGCTTCTGAAAAATATTTATGCTTTTGAAGCCTAGTAGGCATACATTGAAATGCATATGTGGGTGCAGGTTGATAGATTTTTACCTCATCAGGAACAGAACATCAGCACCCTGGAAACCACCTCTGTACTTTTTTCTAATTTTTATTTCCTAAAAGATGGTGATCATCCTAACTTTAAATAGCATAGTTGTTTTGCATTTTTAATACATTACAAAAGTGGAATCATCTATATATAGTCTTTTGTGTCTGGCTTCTTTTGCTCTACAATATATTTATGTGAATGCTTAATTTTGTTGCTTGTTTTTGTACTATATACATATAGAATTATGTGTACGTTTTGCATCTTGTCTGTTAAAATATTTTTCAGATTTATCCATGTTGTTATATGTGTTAGAAATCCATTATAAAGAAATTGCACAAAATTTAGGGTATAACACAATAGCAAAAGCCATTGTACATCTCAAAAGCTGTGTAGATTGGAAATTTAGGAACAACTTAGCAGGGTTGTTCTGGCTCGGGGTCTCTCCTGAGTTTACAGTTAGGATGTCCAGTGAGGCTATGGACACTCAGAGGTGTGGGTGGGCTATGATATCTCCTTCCACACCCACTCGGTGGCTGCTGACTGGGGCCTCGCCCAGTTCCTTGTCCTGTGCGAGAGTGGGCCGTGTTTCTTTGCTAATAGGTCTGTTATAGGGTAGCATGTAACACCTGTTTTTCCCAGAACAGGTGATCTAAGGGAGCTGGTGAGAGGAAGCCGCTATGCCTTTTATGATCTAGTCTTTAAAGTTAGAACTGCTGCATCTGATTTTTTAATTCACTAGAAGAAAGTCATTAAATCCAGCCTGTGTCCAAAGGGAGGTAAATTAGGTTGTATGTTTTGAAGGAATGTCAAGTAATCTAATGTACTATTTTAATTTACTGTTTTAAGTCAGCTTTTTGGGACATCTCTCCATTATTAAATCCAGATATCAAATTTATTAACATATTATTTATAATGTCTTTATGCATCAATATTTTATTACATAATTTGAAATATATGGCACAGCTTAATTTTACCTACAAAGAGTATCTCTAATCTTTAATTCTGTTATTAGCATTTTATTGAGCTTGATTTTTAATCTATGAATCTATCCATCGCTTCTCCCACCCACCAATCTTTTTTAATATTGCATGTCAAAGTGAGCCACAGACATTAATATTCTTCTCCCTAAATATGTTGGTGTGCACATAATTAATTATACTGTATTTCAATATGTATTGACCTTTTCCCTTGGAGATGAAATTCACAGAAAAATCACAAAGTTTGAATGTGTCCAGGGGCTGGGAGGATGGCTAAGTAGAATAAGTGCTTGCCTGGCAAGCTCAAGGACCTGAGTTCAATCTCCAGTTCTGCAAACAAACAAACAAACAAAAAACACAAAAACTGACGGCATGGAGTCTGACAAATGTGTACACTTGTGTAATCCATATACCATTAAAAGTTAGAATATTATTATTCCAGAAAATTAAATTCAGTTCTCTTTGGACATCTGGTTTTCTGGTGAAAATCTCCATACTTTTCATTTAATTCTCCCATCTTTTACTTTTTTAAATAGTATTAATCAAGGTTCTTCTAAAATTTCTATAATTAACTATATTAACATGGGAAGTTTACTATGTATCTTTTTTGCTATCTACTTCTTGTCTTCATTATTGGTCACTGATATGGTTTGGATCTGGACTATCACCCAAAGACCAGTATGTTAAAAATCTTGATCCCTGGCCTTGAGCTATTAAGCGATGATAGAAATTTTGAGATAAGGGACCTAGCTGTAATCCTGTTATTCTGGAGGCTGAGGCAGGAAGATTGAAAACTAAACCTATTTTGGGCAATTTAGTGAGATCCTATCTCGAAAGCAAGAATTGTAAAAGACTGGTGATGTAGCTAGGCACTCCCTGGGATTAATTCCCAGTAAGTACCACAGAAAAACAAAAATAAATAACGAAAATGATGGAGCCTCATAGAAGATCTTAGGTGATTGGAGGTGTACATTTGAAAAGGATAATGGGGCTCTGACCCATACCTCTACCCCATTTTTGTGGTCAGGTTTGATGTTTGAGGTTTTTCTCTGTCACAAGTTTCTCCCATGATGCCCTGCCTCACCACGGGCCCAAAGTGTGGATGGAGACCTCCAAAACTGTGAGCCAGATAAACTTTTTACATGATAAATTGAGTATTCTAAATTTTTGTTTTAGTAACTAAACACTGGCTGACTTCATCATATGGCTTTTCTCTTTGCATTTTTAGTAATTTTGCACTATTTGCTGGACAGTGTATAAGACCCCTGTGGGAACAAACCATAGTTGCTTTAAGTAAGGCTACCTTTCAACAAGAGTGGTTCTTGTTCTTTTTTAGGCCTGTGGGGCGAGGCGTTTGTCACAGTCCAGTCAGGTTTAAGCCTGGTTATACCTGTTTTGGAGTTTTACTAAGATTTAGTATACATTTAGCTTTTCCCATTTGGAAGTTTGATCTTTCCAGATTTTGGTTAAGATCTCACTGGGTCTTTGTTTCATCACCTGTGAAAGACTGTGAGAGCTTCTGTTATTCTCCTCAGAGGATGTCTGCTTAATTCTTTAGTGTCCTACTGCAGGTTGCTTCAAAATATGGCAAATGTTTGGAAGAAGACACAGGCTCTGTGAGTTTCCATTGGTAACCCTAATACCTGGCTCTCTTCTGGAGTTCTTTGTTCCCTGAGCACCACCGAGTGTAGGGGACTCCACATTGTATGCTAGACATTCTAGCATATGTATTCTGGCTCTCAGTCCACCTAACTCCAGCATGCAGGAAATGCCCTGTGGGGGAAAGAAAGTTGTATGTTTGAAGTTCCTTGAGTTTCCAACCACCATTCCACCCAGGTCAACCATGGGAAACTTTGTTAGCTCCTCTTCCCCCATGGGAACCTATCTTCTTGAACCAAGGATTGGCAAGTTGGTGTCCTGAGCAGAAGATTCTTCTAGGGTAACAACTCCTGGAGGTTATCCTCTTTTCTCATACTGATTCTATTTTCCCCAGGACTTCACTTCTTCTTGTCCTTATTTTTTCCATAGCTTTCTTTTTTTTTTTTTTTAATTTTAATTTTATTTTTTTGTCTTTTTGAGATAGGGTCTCACTATGCAGTTCAGGCTGGCCTTGAGCTCACTTCGTAGCTCAGGCTGGTCTCGAACTCACAACAATCCTCCTGCCTCAGCCTCCCGAGTGCTGGGATTACAGGCCTGCACCACCACGCCTGGCTATTTTTTCCATAGCTTTCTAATATCTACAAGACAGTTTTTATAATTAATGTAGCCTTTTCTACTTGTTGCCTTGGGAGCACTCATCTGCTCCAGCATATTACATTTTACTCAGAAGTCTGTGCATTACAATTTTAGCATGGTGTTCTGTTTTATATCGCATCCTTTTTCATACCTAAAAGAGCCCCTCCACCCCTAAAGTCAGTCCATGTTGCTCAGGTCCATTTGTTCACTATTCCCAAACCAATCGCAGGAGGCTATGCTTGGTGCAAAGGAAAGGCTTTACTTAAATCTAACTTGAGGAGATGAGGACCTCGTGTTGACAGAAATCACCATCTTACAGTGTCCAAGCTTTTTTTTTTTTTTTTTTTTTTTTTTTTTTTTTTTTTTTTTTTTTTTTTTTTTTTTTTTTTTTTTTTTTTTTTTTTTTTTTTTTTTTTAGTAAGGAACAGAGGGACAAAGGAATACAGTAAAATGACAACCCAACTCCCTTTGTCCTTCCTGGCTCCCTTTTGCTCCCTCCCTTCCTTGTAATGGTTCCTGTAGTGATTGATACATTATAATGTCAACTTGAGAATTTAAAAGCTTAACTAAATGGGATCAGCAATTCCACCCCTGGGTCATGGAGGACCCCACCCTAGAGTGACTCATCTCTTAAAGGATATAAAAAAAAAATTGATAAAGGATAGAGCATTTGCTTCCTTGGAGGAGCTCTGGTCTTCACAGTCAGCTCGGCTGTCATCTCCTGGTTTCTAGCACAGATTCTTTGGCCTCTGCCTTGGATGCTTCAGCCTTCTGGTGTAGACTCATCAGCCTTCCATCTCAGACCCATCAGCCTCCTGATGCAGACTTGCTTATAACACTACTGTGAGCTCCAGACCTTGGATTGAATCCTTCAGTCTCCAGTGTGCAGATGCCCCCTGCACACTTCCTCATCTGGCTCTGTGGCTGACCATTGTAAGCAAATCTTATAATTTCTTATGCATTTGTATATCTTGCGTTATTTCTGTTCCTCTAGTAAAACCCTGACTGATAGAGTTCACCTGGCTGAGGAGAGAGGTGTGTGGTCATTATGCCCTCAGGCTGAGGAAGTCTGGACATACAGCTCATTTCCAAAGGAAAAATTCTCACCTGGAAGTTAGAGTTTGCTCTGCTGCTTGCATTGCTATGTCCACAGTTAATCTGTAGCTCCTACTGGTAGGACATACTTTGTTTTACCTGCTCCCTTGTCTGCTGATGGATCCTCATTTTGCTTCTACTCCGTGTACCACAAACAGCATACATTTCCCCTTGTGGTCTTACATGAGAATTCAGTTGGGGCTCATATCCAGGTCTAGGAATTCTAGATCTTATAGGGCTATTGGTCAAAAGTACTATTTCTTTAATTTGTGTTTCTATTGGTAACTTATACATTTGAGTGTGTGTTTCAGTTAATTCTGTGTAACAAATTACTTTAAAACTTAACAACCTTACACAGTGAACATCTATTATTTCCCAGGAGTTCATGGGAGCCTAGCAGGGTTGCTCTTGTTGTAGGCAGTGGAGTTAGATAGAAATATTCTAGGTAGTCAGACATGGCCAGGCCCTCAAGGAGACAAGATGGCAGACAAGGTGACTTTGCAACTTGGAAGAGACAGACACTCCCTATGGGCCACACTTCAAGACCAAGACAAAAAGAGGAAACATAGCTCCATACTTCTCTAGGGATGGGCATCAGAGATTGATATTCTAAATAGGTATCAATCACTTTGAAAGCGTTAATGAGTCACTAGCCCAACCCCCAACAAGAAGAGACCCTGTCCTATATTCATGACTGCTTGCTATGTGACTCACTTCCCCATTTAGTACTGGATTTAATCAATTTTACCTGAGCAGTGGTGCTTCTAATCCCATTGGTTGACCATAGTTTTGTCCCACCTCTTGTCCACTTAAGTGTGTTCCCATGTCTTTACCACCTTAGACCCGCCTCACCACATGGTTTTCCTCTATAAAAGTCCCTGAAAGAGACAGCTTCCTGGGGAACTAACTTCTTGGTCCTCCCCCTCCTGTCCCTCTCTTGGACAGGAGCTTTCTTTCTCTCAATAAATCTATTCTGCTCATAACC
This sequence comes from Ctenomys sociabilis, assembly GCA_004027165.1. Lineage (NCBI taxonomy): Eukaryota > Metazoa > Chordata > Mammalia > Rodentia > Ctenomyidae > Ctenomys > Ctenomys sociabilis. Next base: position 5,696 of record PVKA01005520.1, read on the forward strand.
TCTGTTTGTTCCTAAAATTCATTCTTTGGTTTTAGAGAACACGAACTCATATAGGTCAGGTTCAGAGATTGTTTTTCCCTATGTCATTTGGAGTTCCCTATATCAGAATTAAGTCTTGTCTCAAAAATAAAGGATTTGGGATGTAGCTCAGCGATAGGGCATTTGACAGAATGCATGAGGTCCTGGGTTCTATCCCAAGCATTGGCAAAAGAAAAGGTCAAATCAATATCAGACATGCTGCTGCTCAAGAGAATGACTCAAATGGAATACTTTTAACATAAGGCATAATGTTTACTGTTGAACTAACCAACCTCACTGTAAATCCTTCAATTACCAGTAGGAAACTGACTTGATGAAATATGACAGCAATTATTGGTCACCATGCAACACTTGGTCATGAAAGATACAAGGAAAAAGTAGAGCTATGACTAGTGTCCTCAACAAGAAGTTATGTTTTTCTCCAACACAAATGTCCTAGTCACTGTCATGTCACTGGAAAAAAAATATCCAACGCCCAAAGTTAAGGAGAAGAGGTTATTTTGGCTTTCAGAACATTCAGTCCATAGTCAATTGGGTGCAAGAATAGAAACATCATGGCCGGCAGAAAGCAGGGAAAGAAGGGACCTGTCAGGGACAAAAAGCTTTTTGGTCTGTCCCTCAGTGACCCACATCCCACAAGGCCCCATATCCTGAAAGACCATTCAACTCCTGTTCTTATTAATGAATGAAGCCATTGAGGTATATAGCACCCTGATGATCCAGTGACCTTGCACACCCATAAGAACTTTTGGGGGCATTCTAACCTAAACCATGAAACCAAACTTCATCAGTATTTCAGGGGTATTGTTAGAACAACTGAAGAGAGCCTCAAATGATGAATTTCTGATGAAGTGTACATGGGGGTGTGGAACTGATAGTTAAGACCAAAAGAATGATTAAGAACAGGATTCCCAGGGCCAGGGAGATGGCTTAGTGGAATAAGTGCTTCTCTAGCAAGTGTGTAAGGGCCTGAGTTCATTCCCTGGTTCTCCAAAAATAAACAAACAAAAAACCCCAAACAACAACAACAAAACAACAAAAAACAAAACAAAACAAAAGAAATAGGTTTCCCACTATAGGCTTGATAGATGCTGGGAAGAGGAGGAACCAGAATCCTGGCTGGCTTGTTCCTAAGAGGGAACTCCATCCTTGTCATTTTCTGCCACTATTCTCTTACAGAGCGGAAGCCTGTGATAAGGCTAGGTACCAGCGTCACTAGACTCAGTTTCCCATGTTTTATTCATCTCACTACTGCTAATGTTTGCCTGGAGCCAAGCTAGTGAGGGATTGGTCCAGAGAGTTGCATGGTCAGAAGAAATGGGCAATTCCTAGAGTTTTTTACTGCCTGCAGTATTTTCATCTTTTGTATGCTTTATTTCTTGCTTTTTTGCATATATTTTGCTTTTGTAATCTAATATCCTTTGTTATACCGTCAATTCTACAATACTTACCAGAATGTGACAGTGTAAATCAAGTGGACATTATCCCAGGTCTAGAAAATACACTATAGTGTTATTGCCATTATTATTATTATTATTATTATTATTATTATTATTATTATTATTATTATTATTATTTTTGTGGAACTGGGGATTGAACTCAGACCCTTGTGCTTGTCAGGAAAGCACTTATTCTACTGAGCTGTCACCCCAGGCCCTACAAGTATTATACTTACTGAGTGCCATGTCTTTATGTATGAGATGAAGAATGAAAATTACTCCTAAGGTATGTTGTAAGCATAAAATAGGATAATCCGTTTGGAATTCGTTTTTCCCAAATCCTCAGTTGCCATAGGAAAAAGTGACTTGTCTTTCAGTGCATAGAGATCTTCCTTGGTTCACCTATACTTGAAGCTCTGACACATCACAGCAGGCATCCTCTAGCTTCAGGGAAGTTAGCAATCAGACAGAGGAAGGAGATGAAGTGAGAACACGATGTATAGTGGCCAGATTATAGTGCATGGGAGACTGTATCATAGGAATAGCAGAGTCTTTGTTAATTGTTTGCCAGTGTCCAATACACTCACCAAATTGGGAGCACACTTGGCCCATTCCTTTGTTGCCCTTTGCTTATATAGGTTCCCTGGTTGCTGCAGTGACCATGCTGCAATGCCGTGCTCACCTGTGTGAGCGAGGTCACAACTTGGGCATTGGGATTTTTGGCTACATATGGGCATGTGGTGTGGTTCTACTTCCTTTAATTGGTCCTGCTTCCTCCCTTGTCTCTTTCATGTCTGTGAAGTTTTCATAAGGCAGGGGGAGCAGTGGAGGATGGGGCACATTAAGCAAGGCCAAATGGGGAGGTGGCTCAGCCCAGCAGTCTCCGTCTCTGCACACTTCAGGCAGGGGTCAGATTGAGTTGATTTCTGCCTCAGTCTCTACGGCTTCTAAGGTGAATAGGATACTATGCTTGAACTCCTTTGGCTTAGGATGCCATCTGCTACAATGTGATGGTTTCTAGAAAGACTTTAAAAAGGGAGTACATGTCCATGAATACAGCTCAGTGGGGAAGAGAGCATGCCTAGCATGCATAAGGCCAAGCGGTGGTTTTGATGAGGGTTGGATTCTCAGCATATGTTGACACATAGAGAAAGAAGTATAGTCTGTATATATATTGGTGTAGAAAAGTAAGGAAATATGAAAGGAAGTAGGGTGTGGCATGTTTTGTAACTGTGTTAATAACTAAGTTATTGCATAAGAAACTGCATCCAACAAGTTGGTGGTTGGGACCAAGCCCCTGAGAAGCCAGCATCTGTGACTTTAGGGAGAGTACAGGGTTCTGCTGAGGAAGATTTGTATTATATCAGGTGAGGGTTTTGTCGCTTAAAAAATATTGGGCAAATTATACTCAGAATATAGGTTGTCCTCATAAAATAAAGAAACTAAAGGGAAAAAAGAGATGAGATCTATTATTATTCCTGTGCTCAGAAAAGCTCAGGAGAAGTCAGGCTGGGTCAGAATTAAAAGTAGGTGGAACTAGAGCTATTAGAGAACAGGATCCCTCCCCTGTGTGTCATTTTCTTTTATTCCGGAATGCTAGAGATTCATTTGTGCATCTTTTATATTAAGGTCACAAGAAATCTGTCTGTCCTTAACTTCTTTTCATGTCACATTTGCCTCCTAAAATATCTCAGGCACTCTGGTTGCTTCACTATTTTTATATTGTTAAGCTTTGATTTTTCAAAGCAGTGTTTATTGGTTTTCCACTTTTAGAGTCAATCTTGGTCAAGGCAGAAAGGCTTGCAGTTTATGGTAATTATATGTTGAGGCCCAAGAGGATTGTGTAAATATCTTGAGACATTCAAAATGAAAAGGCAGGTTCAAGTTTGGTCTTTAAAAGCAATTGCTTCTAAAACTCTAAAACTCTTAGAAGAAAATGCTGGTATAAATTTTCATGACCTTGGATTTGGCAGTGGGTTCTTAAATTTGATACCAAAAGTGTAAACAACAAAACTAAGAATAGATAAATTAGATATTTCTCCAAGAAACGTATGTAAATTACAAATAAGTGTATGAAAAAATGCTCAATATGTTTAAATGTCATAAAATTATTATTTAAACCCGACTTCGTATCCTTTTATTCCTGGTACCAGGAAAAAGAAAATAAAAAAGACAGTGTAAACTGGTGAGGCTGTGGAGAAACAGGAGCATTTATACTCTGAAGAAATATGATGTGATACAATTAATCCATTTAAAGTGTACAATTCAGTGGTTTTTAGTATATTCAGTTATGTAACCATCACCATAATCAACTATTTTTTTTTTTTTTTTTCATTAACAATAAAATTTTAGGGCTGGGCAAATGGCTTAGTAGATTAAAGCACCTGCAAGCAGGCACACGGGACAGGATTTGATCCCTGGGCCTGCCCTGCTGGCCCTGCCCCCATCGCTGAGACGGCAATTAAGACTGGGTGTGGTGACATGCTCCTGCAATCCCAGCTCTTGGGAGGCTGTAAACAGGTGGATCACTATGAGTCTGATCTAGTACTGAAACCCTGAACATCCTGTAGACCCTTCCCTAAAATTTAAAAAAAAAAGCTTTTCCCCATGTCCACCTGGGGACATTTTCACGAGTGCAGGGGCATCTCCACCCTTGGTATAAATAACCTGAGCTCTGTGTTTTGAGATCAACTTGATGCTCCTGAAGGGGTGCTCTGGCCAGTGATGCAGGGGTCTTCAGTCTCTTGGAGTCCACAGCAGGCAGTATAAATTTGTAGTTGGGAACTTCCTTGCAGTTTGTCATCAGTAGCTTTATCAAACAGAACCAGGTTGTTGAGCTTGTCCTGAACTTTGCCTTTGGACCACTCCTTCTTTTTGGCCTTGCCCTCAGATTTGTTCATGGGGTCTTTGTCTTTCTTCTTGTCATTTTTGGGCAGCATCCCAGAGCCTGGAGAGCAGCGCATACCACTGCAGGGCCATCAAGATGTTGGATCACCATAATTAACTTTGGAGCATTTTTATCATTCAAGAAAGAGGCTCTAGACAGCCATTGCAGTACATTAAACTCCCTAGAGACAGTACCGGGGCAAGTGAGAGCCAGACAGGCACCGGGAGACTCTGTACCTGGTAAGGAAAACAAAACAAGGGCAAAGGAGATCCTAAGAAGCCAAGAGCAAGATATTATCCCAGGCATTCTTTGTGCAAACTTGCTGAGAGGAGCACAAGAAGAAGCACCCAGATGCTTCCATTAACTTCTCAGAGTTTTCTAAGAAGTACTTAGAGAGATGGAAGACCATGTCTGCTAAAGAAAAAGGAAAATTTGAAGACATGGCAAAAACAGATAAGGCTTGTTATGAAAGAGAAATGAAAACTTATTTTTCTTTCTTTCTTTTTTCTTTTTTGTGGAGCCGGGATCAAACTCAGGCCCTTGCGCTTGCCAGGGAAGGGCTTATTCCACTGAGCCATCTCCCTGATCCTGAAAACTTATTTTTCTCCTAAAGGAGAAACAAAAAAATGTTGAAGGATCCCAATGCACCCAAGAGGCCTCCTTCGGCCTTCTTTTTGTTCTGTTCTAAGTATTTCCCAAAAATCAAAGGGAGAACATCCTAGCCTCTCCGTTGGTGATGTTGCAAAGAAACCTGGAGAAATGTGGAATACTACTGCAGCAGATGACAAGCAGCCACACGAGAGGAAGGCTGCTAGGCTGAAGGAGAAGATGAAAAGGACATCGCTGCCTCCTGGGCTAAAGGAAAACCTGATGCAGCAGAAAAGGGAGTCGTCAAGGCTGAAAAGAGCAAGAAAACGAAAGGAGTAGGAGGAAGATGAAGAGGAGGAAGAAGAAGATGAAGATGATGAGGATGAAGAGGATGATGATGAATAAGTTCGTTCTAGTGCAGTTTTTTTTCTTGTCTATAAAGCATTTAACCCCCCTGTACACAATTCACTCCTTTTGAAGAAAAAAACTTGAAATGTAAGGCTGTGTAATGTTTGTTTTTAAACTGTATAGTGTCTTTTTTTGTATAGTTAACACACTACCGAATGTGTCTTTAGATAGCCCTGTCCTGGTGGTATTTTCCATAGCCACTAACCTTGCCTGGTACAGAATGGGGATTGTAAATTGGCATGGGAATTTAAAGCAGGTTCTTGTTGGTACACAGTACAAATTAGTTGTATATGGGGACTGTAGGTTTTCATCAAAAGTTGTCTCTGATGAAGCTTATATGAAATAATTGTTGTTCTGTTAACTGAATTATTTTGTAATTATAATTATTCTGTAATTACAAAAAAGTTGCAACTGTTTTGTTGACATTCTGAATGCTTCTAAGAAAATACAATTTTTTTATTAAAAAAAAAGAGGCTCCAGACCATTAGCAGTCGTTCCCCATTTCTCTACTGGACGCCTATTCCCTTTCTCATACTCTCCAGCTCTGCAAAACCACTTGCTTCCTTTCTGCATGTCTATATGGCCTACTCTTGCCTTCCTTCTCTTCTGTTCAACCATAATTACATATCCTTTGATCAACATCTCCTATTCCTCTCCACCCTGAGCACCCAATCCTGAATAACTTCTTGTTTACTCTGTCCTTTTATGAGATCAGTTCTTTTCAGATTCTACATATAGATGGGGATCATGTGGTGTTTGTCTTTCTGGATATGGTTTAGTTCATTTAACATAATACCCTCCAATTTCATGTTTCACAAACGCCAGGATTTTGTTGTGTTTTATTGGTGAGTAATGTTCCACTGAACACACACCATTTCTTTATGCATTTATCTACTAATAAATATGTAGGTTGATCCTATGTCTTGGATATTGTGAATAATGCTCCAATAAATATGGGACTTCAGATATCTTTGCATTATACTGATTTCATTTTTTTTTGGGTGTATATTGAGTAATTGGGCTGCTGCATCATATGGTAGTTCTATTTTTAAAATTTTAACAAAATAATTTGTTTATTTCTTTGGTACAGGGTCTTGCTCTGCAGCTTGGATCTGTAGTGCTCCTCCTGTCTCAGCCTCTTCAGCACTGGGATTGCAGATGTTTGCTACCATACCTGGTTTCTCTGGTCCACCTAGGTGCACTTGGGGTTCTGGGTTGGCACTTGAAGTACTGGGGATCAAACCTAGATCCTTGTGCTTGCCAGGCAGGTGCTTAGACTTCTGATCTATCTCCCTGGCCCCCTAGTTCTACTTTTAACATTTTCAGCCACCTCCATACTGTGTTTTATAATGGCCATTACTAATTTACATTCCTGCCAAGAGTAGGAACATAAAATGGTCTAGAGACAGTAGAATATTTGGCATTTACTCAACAAGTTAAACATAGTGACACCAGGTGACCTAAAATAAAATACAGCAACAAGATATTCTTATAAACAAGATTACAAAAGCAAAAGATTGGTGAGATAGTTCAGTGGATTAAGTGCCTGCTTAGGAAAGTGCAGGGACTGGGGTGCGATCCCTAGCAGCACATGCCATGCTGGCCCCACCCCCATGCACACTGAGCCGGCCACTGAGTCTGGCTGTGGTGGCACATACCTGTAATCCCACCACTGGGGAGGCTGAATACAGGAGGATCATTAAGAGTCTGTGCTGCATAGTGAGACCTTGTACCAAATGCATTAAAAAAATACAAAAGTAGTATTTGTGTGTGTAAAAATGGTAAAATGTAGATGAGAAAAATGATGAGTTAAAAGCACCGTACCTCCTTTCTCCATTGATTATTATTCTTAACAGTGTGTCTCTGTCTCTATGGTTTCCTATGGATTTACATGGCTCTTCCCCCAAATTTATATACATTGCTTATATTCCTTTTAGTGTTGCATTTTCAAATACATGGCTTCATTTGATTTCATGTTTCCCCTCATACACACCCATTAATACTGCCTGCCGAAACTCTTCCTTCGTAGGCAGAGCAAAGAGTCTGTAAGGTTTAGGCTGCAATAGTATAATCCATATTACCGTATATCTTAAGTTATGGTGCCATAAGTGGTTCTATTTATTGATAACCCCAACTCTTTCATGTTAAGACAAGAGTTTTGAAGTTCTGAGGGAGGTTAAGCATATTTACCACTATCATTCACCTGGGAAAGAGAAGTTATGATTTATACTTAGATCAGTCAGGTTTCAGGGCTTTGTGGCTGAGTACCTAGGAGGACCATGTGACCCATTATTCATGTAGGATGCATGTATGGGAGAACAAAAGGGCAGCGAGGTGTCTCTGGAGCAGGGGCTTCCAAGTGTGCTCCAGCCATTCATCTGTTGATGGACGTATAGGTTGTTTCTAAGACATAGTTGTTTTAAGTTGTGCTGCTATAAACATGGGTGTGCGTACAACACTGTGGTATGTTAGATAAAGAAAATGTGTAATTTATAAACAATGCAGTACTACTTGGCCATGAAGAAGGACAAATGACCTTTTTAGGCAAATGGGTGCATCTTGAGACCATTATTTCCTGGTGGAAATAAATCAGGCACACAAGATTAAATATCTCCTGTGATTAATGTGATCACTATGTATGGCAAATGTGTGCTACTTATTAATAAAAAGTGTGTGTTTTATATATGTGTATCAACAATAAAGGCCTCCCGTCCATAAAAGCAAAAGACGAATTGGCAGAAACTTTCGGAATCAACTTTCTCAGAAGTTTGAGTACTCATAAAAACCTCAGAGCAACCAGGGGAACACATAATTAAGGAACACAAGCTGAAGCTCAGCGAGAGCTCCGTGGCATTTTAACTTTTTCTGGATGCGTCTCCCCTGAGCTCGTTGGCAGCAGTCCTAAAGACAGCAGCCCACATTCCTGGCAAGAGCACTCGGGCTGAAGACGCATAACAGACCTTAGTCTCAGGAAAATTGAAGTTTCTTAATTGTAGAAACTCAAGGTTAGCATGATTTTTCCTTCTCAAGGTTATAGCTTCATCTTATCGTGTTTACATTTTCCTCATCTTACAGACTGCTGCGAGCGCATCACTTCGGTTCCTTTGTACACTTCCGTTAAAAATTTCTTTAAAAAATATACATTTAATTGACACATGGTACTTATATACATATTTATGTGCTTTGGTGGGGCATTTTAACACATAAATACGATGAGTAATGATCAGATTAGAGCAGTTGGCGTATCCCTTGCCTTAGAAACACTTCTTTGTGTTGGGAATGTTCAAAATCCTATTATTTAAAAGCATTTAACTGTTGTCAGCTGTAGTTATTCTTTTGTGCTATAGAATATTAGAAGTTATTCTGCCTAATAACATCAGTTGTACTCAAATACTCATTAACAACGTAATTTTTTTGAGACAAGATCGTAACATGTAGTACAGACTGGCTTTGAACTATGTGGCCCAGGCTGGCCTTGAGCTCACAGTGCTGCTCCTACCCCAGCACTGAGAGGGCTGGGATTATTACTGGGTGCCCCTAGGCCTGGCAACAACATGAGTTTTGATATACCTATTTGTGATGAAATGAATACTACAGTAATCAATTAGAACATCATCATTGGTCAGGGCCCTGAAATCTCTTCAGTGAAATCTCCAGCACACAATACACTATTGTTAACTGTAGGCCTCATGCTGTCTACATTGGTCCTCTAGGTTTATTCACTTTACATCATTGCAACTTCGGGCCCTCTGACCTGCTGGCCTCCACTGTTCTATATGTGTGTGTGTCTTCAGCTTTCTCCCTGTAGAATTCATATGTGAATGGCCAGATGCATGCTTTTCTTTCTATCTCTGGCTTATTTCGTTTAGCATAATGTTCTCCAGCTTCATCTTCATATTATTGCAAATGTAGTTCTCCTTTTTAAAAGCTAATTGACATTCCTCTGTGTTTGTATTATAGAGTGTGTGTAAACTATCCAGTTGTCACTGTACGGATATTGAAGAAAAGGAAAGCTGCTTATTTTGGCCCCCATGGTGGCTCTCTGAAAGAAGTTAACAGGGCTGGCTGGGAACTTGCAGAGCTGAGGTGGCTTTGTGGGATGTGGGATAGGGGTAGGGGGTGGGGCTTGTTCAAGATAAATTATTTATTTATTGATTTTTAAGGTAATACCTTAAAAATCTAAAGGGTCTCACAACACAGATTGGACTCGTAATGATTCTCCTGTTTTTAGCCTGCCAACCCCTGGATTAACAGGCATGCGCCACCATGCCCAGTCTCAGTTGGCCTCTCAGTATACCCTGGGGCAGGGCTGGCCAGGATTGAACCCTGAAAGGTAAATTATTTAAAGGCAAATGTATTAATTACTTTCAACCTGAAGCAAGGGGTAACAACTAGGCTAAACAGTGGGTTCACCAAAAAACCTGGGAAGAAAGCCTGGAGAATGAGGTGCTTTGGAAATAAGGACATTGGAAAGCTTCCCCATATTCTTTTTCTTTTTTTCCCAGAACTGGGAATTGAACTCAGGCCCTTGGACTTGCCAGGCAAGTGCTTATTCTACTGATCTATCTCCATGCCCCCCATCATATTCTTGAATTTTTTTTGTTTTTTGTTTTTTTAGAAAACTAGGAGACAGTAAACTAAGAAGCACTCTTCAGATCTGGAAAGGCCCTGCACTCTCATTTTGGATTGACCTTCCTGCAGTGTTATTTATAATATCCTAGAAGTGGAAACAGTACACATGGCCAGCAGTTGATAAACGAACAAATAAAATGTGATACATCATGTAGTGGAGAATTCAGCTCTGAAAAGGAATAAAGTATTGCCACAAACCAACACACGGATGAATCCTGAAAACATGCTGTGTAAGGGAGGACCAACACGAGAGGCCCTGCAAAGCTGAAATCTGTTAGGTGACACAGCCACAGTAGGAATGTCTGTAAAAGACGAAGTCTAGTGATTGCCAGGAGCTTTAGAGGGTAGAAAGAAAGAGATATTTAATAGATGCAATTTCTTCCTGTGAGTGGGGGAATGTTAAGGAAGTGCATAGTATCAGTGGTTGCACGGCTCTGTGGATGAACTAAAGCTGTGCATGTAAGCCTAAAAGTGCTTAAAATGGTGAATTTTATATTATGGAAATTTTATTTTATTTTTTTAAGTAAAATTATTTGATTGTGACAGGGTTTCACTATGTAGCTTGAGACTTGTAGTGAACCTCTTTTCTCAGCACTGGGATTATAGCTGGACTCTGTGACTGGCTCAGCCTGCCCTGGGAGCAGGGCTGGGGGATTGAACCATGGTCCCTTTGCTTGCCTAGGCAGCTGCTTAGTCTACTGAGCTATCTGACTGGCCCTGTTATGTGAATTTTACATTGGTAAGAATATTTATTTATTTTTTGCAGTACTGGGGATTGAACTCAGGCCCTTGTGCTTGCCAGGCAAGTGCTTATTCTGCCGAGCTATCTCCCCAGCTCATTGGTAAGAATAAAAATAAGGTACTTTAAAAGTAACAAAAGGGTGCTCTAATAATTTTTAAATGAGGCCTTCATGTCAACAGTGTCCGTAGTGACATCAACTCAGAGGAAGTTTCTTTGTGGTTGCATCCTTTGGACAGGAATCCCCTAAGGTTTTGAGAGAAAACTCAACTTTTAATGGTTCCCTAAGGTGTTGTTTGCTCGTGAGCCTCATGGGGAGTCTGCCACCCAGGGCTTATTTAAAGTCTGTCATAATGAATTGTTTTTCCTCACCTGTAACTTCATGTAGTGGAATTGAGGACAAAGATTAGGGCTTGTTAACAAGGCTGAAGGATGTGGAAACATTCTGAGTTAAAAAAAATATGTGAGGCAATTGCACAGTTAAGCCTTGTTGAATATGAGCTGTAATCACTGTTGAATGTGAATGCAGGACTGGGGAGATAGCTCAGCAGTCTTAGGGCCTGCCTGGCAAGTGCAAGGACCCAGCTTTGATCCCTGGTACTGCTTGCTGTGTGGGCCCCAGAACCCCAGTGACATACTGGCCACTGAAACCGGGTGTGGTGGCTCTGGGGATCACTATGAGTGTGAGCTGCGCAGCCAGACCCTGTACCAAATAAATAAAAGGTTAAACTTTAAATATGAATGCATCCTCATAAGCAGAAGTAGGCCTGGCTGGAGAGAACGTGGTGCTTGGTTTTCATGACAATTCCATTACTCCTCCAAAGGGAAATCTTCCAGCCCTCAGCTCTGTGCAAAAACATATATAGCACATGTGCTATTCAAGGTTTGAATTTCCCCAAATACAAATTATTTGCTTTGGCTAGAAACTCAGCCCTGTTCAAATATATTATTTTTAACATAAATATAATATTAACATAATATAAACTCCCCACACAAGTATAAATAAAGAGGAATGTAAGTATAAGTACACACCAGCTTTATTAACCCCTGAAGGAATCTGTGTAATCAGATCCCTTTTTAAAAACCAATTACACAGTGAGTAGTTTTTAGTGCAGTTTGGACTGGTGTCTAGAGAATATCATTTAGTGCAGCTAACTTTGTTATATGACTTCTTATTTCCTAAAATGCTTAGAAAGATCTTTTATGTCTCTAAACTCTCAAGACATTCAAAATGTTCTGCCCTGGGGGACAGTGCTTTTGGGTGTGATCCACCTCCAGAAGTGCACCCGGAAATGCTCTGCTTGGAAGGGGAGTTTCTGTCTTCCACACTGTCCGATACCAGCAAACACACCTTGACAATGAGATCCGGCCTTACTGTCATCTTTTCTTGTTTTATTTTTGAGGATATTAAACATTGAGGAAAACTTTTCTGTATTTATCCATGCACTTAAAATTTCAAGGGCTCTCCAAGTTTTACATTTCCGTCATATTTCCAAGGTTACTACAGTTTCAAGAGCTCTTTAAGTTCCCATCTGTTATCTTTTTTTTCTTCTGCCTAGCGAACTTTCTGTAATATTTCTTATAGTGCAGTTAGCTGACAACAGTTTTGACTTGTATGAAGAAATCTATTTCAAGGCCAGGAGTGGTGGTGCATGCCCACAATCCCAGTACTTGGGAGCCTGTGGCAGGAGGGCTACTGCAAGTTTGAAGCTGTTCTGGACTACATGGGGAGCTCAAGACCAGCACTGATAGGGACATAACACCTGCCTGGCAAGCACAAGGTTGTGAGTTTGATTCCTGGTACAGGAAAAAAAAAGGTCAGTAATGATAGTGAGAAACTGTCTCAAACAACCCACCCAATCCAAAACAATGTTTCAGTGTCAGTTTTGAAAGCTATTTCCACTGACCATAAAGTTCGAAATGATTCCTTGTCTGCATTTAAAAAATGTCTTTCCATCATCTCTGGGTTGCATCATTTCTGATGAAATCTGTGATTTTTTTATTTGTGTTCCTCTATATGTAATGTGCTCCCCCTGCCACTTAAACTTGTCTTGTCTCTGCCATACACAAGTGGGATAATACATCTATATGTGGTTTTATTTGTGTTTTGGTCTACTTGCAGATTCACCAGGCTTCTTTGATCTGTAGGTGTATGGTTTTCATTTATGTTGCAAATTTCAGCCATTATTTTTTAAAAATTATCTCATATGATAAAATTTCATAAAATGTAATAAAAATGCCAATGGCTAATGTATTATGTTCTATTATTATCTTCAGAGTAGTTATTTGAACACAAGACATAAACCAAAGATTCCTGTTAAGAAAAAGACAGACAATAACATAAACCTTTCTTTTCATGGCTATTTTTCTGTGTCTCAGCTTGGATAGTTTTGATTATTTTTTTGGCAGTACATTGATATTTTCTTTTGTTCTAACTGTGTTAAAATAAACATCCCCTCCTTTAAGTTGTGGGAGCAAGGAATTGTGTCTCAGTGACCAGAAAGTGCCTAGGGGTCAGAGATATTCTCAACACTAAGGTGTGATCCTTCTGTCTTGCTCAGTGTGTGCCTCAGGCACGTACTGGGATAGCTTCACTGGGGCTTGTAGGGACCTGAGGGATTCCAGGCTGTGTGAGTTCTAGGGGTTCTCTTCTTGCTCTGTGGTAATAAATTTTGTCAACAAAATTTTGTTTTTGTTTTTGTACTTTTGCAAGTAGCAACAAAACCCCTATTTTTAATAGGCAAATTTGAATATTTGCATAGTGAGAAATTGTCTCAGAACAATTTAACGATTGTTCTGCTGTGCATAATTTTTAAGTAAAGAAGTAAAGAAATTAAAAAAGATTTACTATATATATATATATATTTTTTGAGACAGAGTCTTGCTATGCAGTTTAGGCTGGTCTTGCATTCACTTTTAGGGCTGGGGAGATGGCTCAGTGGAATAAGCACTTCCAGAACTCACTTTATAGTCCAGGCTAGTCTTGAACTCACAATGATCCTTCTACCTTAGCCTCCCAAGTGCTAGGAGGCTACTGTGGCTGGCAAAAAGATTCAGTAAAGTAAGATTATTCCTTTATTGAATTAAAAAAATTGACATATAGTAATTATACTTATTATAATTAGTATAGTATGGTAGTTCAATATATTTGTAGTGTGATATTTCAATACATGTATATAACCTATAGTGATAAAATTACAGTAATTAGAATTTCTGCCACCTCAGTTTCTTCTTGTTCACCTTGGTGTTATGGAGATTAAGTTTGTCTAGATTTGGTGCCAAGTGGGAGCCTTAAATAGACCACCTCTTGGGTTCTTTGCCTGGCTTCCGTGTCTCGAGAGAGCCTTCTGACCCATAGATCCTGTAGGTCCTTCTTTGGCTCCGTGAACACTGGAATCTACCTTTGCACATCCTGCTGCAGCCTTCTGCTGGCTGACTTGCAACCCTTTCTGAAATTGCCTCTAGGCAGCATGCCACATTTGCTTTTCCTTTTATCCCCCTGGAATTGGTTTTCTACCACCTTTTGATAAAGTCTGAAAAGAGTTCTCTTTTCATATATTGGTCAGGTTTTCTAGTGGTTCAAAGCAGGGAGTAAATCTAAACCCTGTTTCTCCATAATGGCTGGGAGGAGAAGTCTCAACCCCTCCTTTTCTTGAAATATCTTTTGTAAATTTAATGTGCATTTTGTATACTGTAAAAATTTGGCATGTTTGGTATGATTGTAAGTCACTAATATTTCTATTTTTGCAATGCCTTTTGGCCATTTTAATCTTGGGTTATAGGTCTTTCTATTGTCAAAGTTTTAAAACAATTTTCTTGAGAAAGATTCAGCAATGGGACAGTTTCAAAACAGGTTAGTAGGACAGTTACAATAATTAATATATTGCATATTGTTTTTGTAGTAGTTATTCAGTGTATAAGATGCAGACATGATATCTTATCTAAACACTTAGTATAAATCTTTCTTCTCATTTAACTCAGAGAAAGTAGTTGTATATCTATCCTATTTTGTATACACACACACACACACACACACACCCCTTCACTACAAAATGGACCTTCATTTATATCTCCCTTATCTATTGTCAAATTTTAGAAGTTCTTTATATTAAAGCTATTCTCGTTTCATGTGATATAAATTCCACTAGATTTTCCCGCTTACAAATTTGTCTTTTGACCTTTCTTGTGGCTTTTCCCAGGCAAAAGTGCTTTTTAAAATGTAAACACAGCTGGACTGGGGAGACGGTAGTCTAAGCAACTGCCTGGCAAGTGCAAGGACCCAGGTTCGACCCCAAATGCCACATGCCAGGTGTGGTGAATGCTTGTAATCCTGGAACTGGGGAGCTGAGACAGAAGAATCACTATGAGTCCGAGCAGCATAGTGAGACCCGGTGTCAAACAAAGAAACAAACAAATAGATTACATAAATGATTTAAAAAATTAAAAATGTAAACATAGTTGTTAATATTTTATTTATAAGCTCTGGGTTTTACATAATACTCTGCCAAGTATTTGCTGCTTTCTGGTTGTAAACAGCCACCTCTGTTCTTTTTTTTTTTTTTTGTTTCCAGAACGTGTATAATTTCAGTGTTTACATTTGTAAGCATTTGAGATTTATATTGTTGACAATATAAGAATTGATCCAAGTCTTACTCTTCGTAAGGTTGTTTAGTTGTACCACTACCATCATAAAATGACAACCTGCTGGTGAGGTCCATGCTTGTGGGGAGAGCACCGGTCCAGAGGTTCCTGTCCTTGCATGTACACCTACAGCCTGGGCCTTTGGTCTGATCCCATCTGAAGAATCACTCTATGCTTGTGAACAATCTCTTGAAACCCATTGCAGTAAAAGGAAGTTAAAAAAAAAATCAAGACTAATACAATTGTAATCTTGTACCACAAGAAAGCATGAAACACTTGACTCAGGTTGAAAGAGTGCAAAGAAGATTAAAAGCCATCCAATGATGTTGAGACAGATCCTAGTGAGGGATTAGTGAATATTCTGGGGAAAATTTATGGAGGTGAAGATGATACAAAGCGAAGCATTAATATAGCCTGGGTAGAATCAAGAGAAGCAAGGCAAAGGAGATTCAGAAGTTTGAAACTTTCAAGTCCTTTTAAGAACTGTTATACAGAAATACTGGTATTTCCATAAGGGAGAATTAGTGAGCTGCACATAGAAATCTGACAGAAATCTGACAAAATCTGACAAAGCATTTCAAGTAAAGGCAGTGAATTCCCCATTTTTTACTGGAGGATTTGTTTACATAAGATGCATATTAAGTACTTCCTCCAAAGATGGTTTCATGAGTACCCTGGTCATTTTGTTCACAAAGGGGTTACATGGTATTAGTATTGAAATATAAAAACCAAGTCTTGCCTAAAAGAAACAATACATTGTGAATATTTTTGTACAGCTAAAATGTTGAAAGTATATGCTTGCCTGTAAGTTACAGTTGTCACTACCTATGTAAGAATAAGAGTAAAACTGAATTTTTGTATACAATTCAAATTTGTGCTTGCTCTTCAACCTCTTGCCGCCCCAAACAGTGCAAATAGCAGAGATGCTGTACATTCATCCAATCAGAAATATTTTTATTTATTGAATATATTTATTCATGAATATAGAATTGAAGTAATAGACAGTATCTTCATGTAGTACCAGTTAGTAAGTTCTACCGTGGATCAGATAGCTTCAAAACTAATAACCATAAAGTTAAGATAATTAATTTCAAAATCCATCTATTACTATGTTCAATAAAGTTGTATTTTTTTAATTTCTTTTTTTATTTTTATTTTATTGAAGAACAAATAGCAATGAGACAGTTTCAAGACAAATTAACAGGACAGATTCGATAAATTAATACATTGCAAACTGTTCTTGTAATGTTTTGGTATCGTACAAGGTGCATACATGATATTATACTTACTGACATTATTATAGCAGATGTCTCTAATCAGTGAATTAAGAGAGTGTAGCTATTTACTTACCTTATTTTTTTATAGCTGAATTATATCACAGATTCAATAATTAATACTTTCTACCTTGTTATCTTCCTAGTGGTTGTGCACAGTACTAGAAGCTGACATAATATCTTGTCCAACCACTATTAGTACAAATCTTGCTTCTCATAGAATTATGCAGAAGCACGGCATATTTATCCTAACTGTACTGTTTATGCACACACATCATGATTCTTCCTTTGTATACCCCTTTTTTGTCTAGACCTGTCAAAGATTGGCACTCCATTGTCATGGCAACACAATCCCACACAGTCCAGCATTCCACAATAATAGTGAGTTATTTGAAGAAGTTGTCGACTGTAACCATCCACAGCTCAATCTATTATCATGGTCCCACGTTATATACCTCATTTTTATACTTTTCTGCTGGATGGTTAAGACCGAGATAGAGCAAGACCTATATACCAAAAGATGTAGCTTTTGTTTCTGATGAGGTCAATGAAGTCCCCTCAGGTTTATCTTGTAATCCTGTACCTTATTCTGTAGATCCTTTGTCTGTGTCATCCATGCAGATGAGTCACGGCCAATGCTTGACCAGTTTGCTCTCGTGAGAGCCTGAGAGAAAGTTTTCTCTCCATGTGACTCTCCCCAGATACACTATAGATCATCAATCTCTTTCTTCTGTGGCTCCATAATCTCCTTGATCAGAAAATTTAGGGCACAGCTGAGTTTCATGATGTTACAGTACAGGTTCTCCTATGCCCTGAGTCTTCGTTGACCTTGAAAGGCTAGGGCCAAAATGTTGGCTGGCCTTGTGGCTCTTCTGTTTCTCCAATTTTGATCTGTGAGCTTAGGTTGTTAACCATCCAGAAGAAAAGCTGATTAGTACCCTGCAGTGTATGCCGTTCAGTTTGCCCTATCTTACTCAATTCTTTTTTGTTGTACATTTCTACTTGTGTTTCTTCTTCTAACTACTTATACTGGGGAGACTATACGATATTTGCACATGTGTGTCTGTAAGGTTGTATTTTTATGTGACAGAAAAAATGACAACCTCTCCCCTTTCCTATGGATTTGAGATGCTATCTTCTTCAAATATTAAATTTGCCCTTTTCTTGAATTGTGTCTGAGTTTTATTTCTGTTCCAGAGATCCATCACCCTATTGAGACACTAAAATCCTATTTTAATTGTAGAAGCTTTATAATGATTTTACATCTGCTAGGACTAGCCTCTAAGAGGTAGGTCTACCCTTTCCCACCAAGATTTCCTATGCTGTACTTGCTTGCTTATTTTTTCCTGTATACTTCAAAATCAGACTGGCTTCCTCCAGAAAGAAAGAAAAAACCTTCTGATGCTTTATCTGTTGAGATCGTGTTAAATGGAGAACTGATAAATTTTAGTGTTGAGTCATGAAATGGGAGAGTATGGCATATCTTTTCATTTGTTAAATCTGCATTTGTGTCCTTTAGGCAAGTTTATACTTATGGCCATATAGAATTTGTACTTTTCTTCAGATTTTTGCCTAGGAACTTAAATAGTCTAGTATGATGAGATGTAACATGTTTATGTTAGTCACCTGGTATTGTTTTAGAATTTCATTTATTTTATTACTTTATTTATGTATGTATTTATCTGTTGGTACCGGGGATTGAACTCAGGACCTTGTGCTTACCAGGCAGGTGCTTAAGCCACTTGCTTCTCCCCAGCCCAGTTCTTCATTTATTTAGGATCAGTCTATCTATCTATCTATCTATTATCTATCTATCTATCTATCAATCATCTATCTATCATCTATATCTATCACCTCCAAATTCTCTTATTTCTTTCTTTTTATTGTAATAACAAAAATGAGTTTCATTCTTGTTTCTTCTCTTCCTTGTTACAGTCAAGCACTGATACTTTAAATAAATTGTGTCAACCTTTGCTATGTTTTTTCACATCCAATGCCACAGAAACCCTTTGCAGATGTACTCGTGTCTCAGAATCTGGGTTTTCTATGCATTTTAGAGCTTGCTGTCTGTCTTCCTTGGCCAGGATGGAGCTCTAAAGCATGTGATTCCTGTCCTTGAATTTCAGGTGTGCTGCCGCCAGGTGGCAGTAGCAGAAGGAATCATTCAGAAGGACCATCATTAGCTCCCTTGATTTTTAAACACTGTATTGTATTTCTTTTTATGGGATGGTTTACCTTATAGTTTATTTAATATACACAGATGATGTATACACAAATTTATGTATTGTACGTATTTATTTTAAAGGGTAAATTCTTGCAAGCACCAAGATATAATTAAAATTATAATTTAAAAGGAAATAATGAAGAGGAAAAAGCAAAGAATAAGGAGTCCAAGGAGAAAGCAAGGAAAGGGCTTGGGTCCCACACGCGCCTCGGAGCGTGTCCTCAATAACCTACTCCATTGGTTCTCATCTTAAAAAATTTCTTCCCCTCCTCCCATGGCATCTTCCTGTGGACAAAGCCTGAACTCACAAGCTGTTGAGGGACATTTTAAGATCCAAGCTATGGCATAAATGAGGCTGTACAAGGCCCCGAGTGGACACGCCTGACATCAGTGGCCTTTCTTGCTGTTCTGGGTGCCTTTTTCTTGTACAGAAGAGCTGCTGCTGTTGCCTGTACTTGTGCCGAGGTTTGTAAAACTAACTTGTGGGAGCAGAGAGGAAATTAGAGTCTTGTGGCTGTAGTATTAACCTATCCTATAAACCTCACCAATATTTAGGCTATTTATATCCTGCCTATGTCTTCTTTTTAAATAAATTCCCTATTCAGAGTATGGAGAGGAGGAGGATTAGTTTTCATTTTTTTTTTTTTTTTTTTTTGGTGGAACCAGGGATTAAACTCAGGCCTTCCAGGCAAGCTCTTATTCTACTGAGCCATCTCCCTGGCCCAGTTTTCACTCTTCTATAGTTTGGATCCTGACTGTCGTCCAAAGGCCTGAGTATTGAAGGCCCAGTCCCAGTATGGCGCTATTGGGAGTTGGTGAAATGCTATGAAATAAAGCCTACTGGGAGCTTGGGTTATTGGGCATAGGGCCTTCAGGGGCATTGTGTGATTCTGACCTCTTCCTTTTGCTCTTTTTATTCCTAGCCATGAAGTGAACTGGCCTCCTCTGCCACACTTTCCCACCATGTACCAGCTCAACACAGGCAGAAGTGCAACAGGGCCAACCTACCATGAGACAGTGAGCCAATATGAACTTTGCTTAGCTAGTACCAGACCACTCCTAACCACTAGAGTCAGTGTCAGTCTGAGCTCTCCACAGAAATACAATGAATAGGAGGTACAGCACTCTCTCCCCACCATCTCCATCTCCGTCTCTGTCTCTCTTCTATCATCTATCTATATTGGTGGATTTATTTAAGATGTGATCATAGGGGATGACAAGTTTAAAATTTGTAAAATGATCAGTGAAATTCCAATAAAATTTTTCAATCTCAAATACATAGTGTATGATGGCAGCCTGGGAGGGAACTCAAGAAAAATTGGACACTACAACTATGAGGCAAAATTTCTTGTTAGGGAAATGGTTTACTCTGTAGCCTCAGGGGATTAGCTGGAGTTTACTACATTATAGAGGGTACACCTGCTATTAAAAGGGTACACCTACTATTTAAAGCCACCTGATCATAAATGTTCATCATAGCTGCACCAGACCTTCACAGTAGTGTTTGAGGAAACAGCTGAACCCCTTGGCCTGGCTAAGTTGACACATAAAATCAGTCATCATATGTTACTCCTTGGTAACTTCACATTCAGACATATTTCTTTATACTTAACTGCCAAGTAAAGACAATGACAAAAGACTGCTTGTACCTAACATGATAGGCAAAATCTGTAGCAAATCTGATACAGAAGATTAATTACACACCACTCTTTCTCAAAGCTACAACCTATTTCACTTTTCCACATTATGTTGTGATTTATCCATAATATCACCTCCCTTTCCCTAGATACATATGGGTGTTCTGTGCCTCCACAACAAATTATGTTATTTTCCTTAAATGGAGAGTCCTAGCCCACTCTCTGCGGGTCACCTATTTAACATTCAGGATTCCTGGTGCACATGTCCCTCACTTTACAATGGTGTTATGTCCTGATAGCTCGTTGTAACTTGAAAATATCACCTGGTCATATAGATTTGATGGACTCAACCTACTGAGCGTCACAGCTTAGCCTGATCAGAAATCTGATCTGGGTAGCATTTAGAATATTAAAATACTTACATGAGTTTTGAAGGGCATGTCCAAATTCAGATGCTTCAACAGCTGATTGCAAACATTTAGTATAAATAATAAATTTTGAATATATCAAATACACCTTGGCCCATTGAATGAATGTAACTATTCAACATCAAATACATCAGGATCATGTTATAGCCGTCCTGTGGGTACTTTAGAGCTTCGTCTGATAGGGAACCCCTGGAATGGGATATCATTTTCCTTCTAATATTCTCTAATAAGACAGTTCAAAAACCTATCTTCATAAAGCACCTGCTTAGGCAGAGGCAGAGGCTGGGTTTCGATCCCCAGTGTGCTATGCTGGCCCCACACCTGGGTGCACTGAGATGGTAATTCAGACTGGGTGTGGTAGTTTGCATTTGTAATCCCAGCTCTTTGGGAGGCTGAACACAGGCGGATCACTGCAAGTCTGATCTACTTAGTGAGATTGTATAGAACCTTACAAAAAAATACAAACAAACAAATGAAAACCTATCTTCAAACAGTGCTGGTCTGTATCATCCAGGTCTTCTTGCTATGGTGACAGTGAATGGGAAGCATGTTCTTGCTCATGTCCCTGAATGCGCTAGGGTTCTCTAAATGTTATATTAGGAAAGGCTCTAATTTCAGTGTTGTGGCATTTCTATCTTGAAGCAGCATTATATAGTTTTTTTTTCTTTTTGACTGCCTTAAATCCCAGGGTTGTTTTAGACTACTAATGAATATATGTATGTTTGTGGACTCAATTCCAAATAAGTTCGTCTCATGGACATCAAATAGTTGTTCTGGCAAGGGTTTCTCATCTACAGTTATCCTGATGCAGCTCTTCCCTGGAAACTCGGCACTGTCAGCATCAGCATTCACTGGCCTTCGCATTATGGTGCCTTTTATTTTATTTCTTTGAAGAGAATAAAAATAAAAAGCAAGAAAAATGATGCAGAATTTTAAAACAAGATGATAGGAAATTAACAATAATTGTTATGTTGCATATGGTTATGTTCAAAGTACTTGTACAGATTACTAGGCATAGGCATGCAAAACTGATCAAATGATTAAGCATTAGCTGTTCTTTTCAACAAGCCAGTAGAAATTAGCAGTACAATTATCTTGGCAAATATATGTTATATATGATAGAAATATATAATGAAATATAAAATTATATATCTATATCTATATCTCATTTCTTTTCATTATTATCTAGCAACCTAACTTTTTCTTCATGATTACAATGCATTTAACTGAAATTCACAATTTTGCTGCATTACACCTGTTCACTTCTGAGATGATTGAAATCATTGAGATCATCAATTATGAGAGTCTTATTTTTTTTTAAAATGGTGGCGCATGCCTGTAATCCCAGCACTTGGGAGGCTGAGGCAGGAGGATTGTTGTGAGTTCGAGACCAGCCTGAGCTACAAAGTGAGCTTAAGGCCAGCCTGAACTGCATAGTGAGACCCTGTCTCAAAAAGACAAAAAAAAAATGTATTTCATACAGGGTTTCATGACAGAGCTCAGACTCATAGTGATCTTCCTGTTTTCAGCCTCTTCAGCTCTGGGATTACAGGCATGCGCCACCATGCCTGGACTTGGTGGCTGTGTCAGTTTCTCTGGGGGTTGGGGCCGGCATGGCATGTGGTGACAAGAGTGGAGCCTCACTCCCTTCACTTGCCTAAGTAGGTGCTTAGTCCGCTCAGCGATCTTGCTGGCCCTTATGAATGTCTTAACTCATACGTTGGCTATTACTGGCTTTTTAATTTCACATTGAGTAACTATTTTTTCTTTTTTTGTGGTATTGGGGGTTCAACCCAGGGCCTCACACTAGCTACATCAATAACTCTTTTATTTTTAATGTTAAAACAAGGTCTTAATAAGTCACTGTGTTGCCCAGCTTTGGCTCAAATTTGTGATCCTCCTTCCCCAGCCTCCCAGTGTGTCAGATTACACATGTGTGCCACCGTACCTAGCCTTTGAGAATTATCTTGAATTTCATTTCAAAAGTATCTGCTCTCCTCTTCTTTTCATCAGAAACAGGAGACACAGATGGGGATGTTTTATGCATGACAGGATGCAAAAATACAAAATACGATATCCAAAAAAATGCACAGCAAAATGAAAGAGTTTTGGTTGGGATCATGTGGCTCATGGGGAGCTGTAGCACTGTCACTGCACAGCATCATGGGAGAGTACCCTACTGCATATGGCTAATCTCGAAACAGATCAGAATTCAAAGTACAGTTTCTGCTGAATGTGTAGTTCTTTCACACCACTGTAGAATCAAAAATGTGTAAGTTGAGCCATAATAAGTTGGGCACCATATGTAATGAGTTCTTAATATATCATAAACCATGACCATGAATTTTCACAGTGATGATGTTAAAAATAGGACATGGTTCTGGGTGAAGATTAAGTATAACATAAGTAAAAGTATGGTAACTTATCAGTCATAAAAGTAAACATATACCATATATCATGAGGTATAATCATTTAAGAACACAAAATCATAAAATATATCTTATTTTTTTACTTTTGATTATTATTACTTATTTTATTATATTTATTGAAGAACAAATAGCAATGAGACAGTTTCAAGACAAGTTAACAGGACAGATTCGACAAATCAATACATTGCAAAATGTTTTAGTAATGTTTCGGTGTCGTATAAGGCGCATACATGATATTATACTTACAGGCATTATTATAGCAGAGGGCTCTAATCAGTGAATGAAGAGAGTGCAGCTATATACCTATCTTATTTCTCTACAGCTGATTTATATCACAGATTCAACAATTAATGCCCTCTATCTTGTTATCTCCCCAGTGTCTGTCCATAGTACTAGAAGCCAACATAATATCTTGTCCAACCACTATTAGTGCAAAGTTTGCTTCTCATAGAATTATGCAGAAGCACGGCATATTTATCCTAACTGTACTATTTATACACACACACATCATGATTCTTCCTTTGTATCCCCCCCTTTTTTGTTGTCTAGATCTGTCAAAGATGGACACTCCATTGTCATTAAACCAATTTAGGTGCCTGAACTCGGCAACACAATACAACACAGTCCAGCATTCCACATTAATAATGAGTTATCTGAAGAAGTTGTTGACTATAGCCATTTACAGTTAACTTATTATTATGGCCCCATGTTATATACCTCATTTTTATACTTTTCTGCTGGATGGTTAAGACCGAGATAGAGCAAGACCTATATACCAAAAGATGTAGCTTTTGTTTTTGATGAGATCAGTGAAGTCCCCTTAGGGTTTATCTTGTATTCCTGTACCTTACATTGTAGATCCTTTGTCTGTGTCATCCATGTGGATGAGTCATGGCCAATGCCTTACCAGTTTACTCTCTGTGAGAGCCTGAGGGAAAGTTTTCTGTCCATGTGACTCTCCCCAGGAACACTATGCATCAGCAGTCTCTTTCCTCTGTGGCTCCATAATCTCCTTAATCAGAAAATTTGGGGCACAACTGAGTTTCATGATGTTACAGTACAGGTTCTCCTATGCCCTGAGTCTTTGCTGACCTTGAAAGGTTAGGGCCAAAATGTTGGCTGGCCTTGCAGCTCTTCTATTTCCCCAATTTTGATCTGTGAACTTAGGTTGTTAACCATCCAGAAGAAAAGGTGATTAGTACCCTGCCATAAAATATATCTTATACAATGCACAACAAATTACTCCTTGTATTGATTATACAATTCATACTGATTATGAACGAGTTCCATTCAGGAAGAATTGTTTATAAGTCATATTTTTTTTGCAAGTCAACAGTGAGACTCACATTATACACGTGTGAAAGTTTGAAACTCAACCGTTTGCAGGTTAGGGACTTACTGTAGAAGAAATCGAGGGATGTGTGTGTGTCTACACTTGTGCAGATGAGTGTCAAGCAGTGACCTCTGCTACAACAACGGCTGTTCAAAATAGAAATGCTAACAACAGCACATGTGAAACAAATCATAATCATGCTTTCTGCTATGTTAGATTCCGTAAATAATTATGAGAGATGTACTTCTCTTAGTAATTTTCTTGTTACTAGGGCACGGTACCTGACAGCCATGAATTGAAGGAGGAAAGGCTTATTTTCACTCACACTTTGTAGAAGACATTTGGCTGGCTCCAAGGCAGGGCGGCCTGTCAGTGGAGCATGGCTGAAGAGGCTTGCTGATAGCATGGCTGTCAGGAAGCAGAGAGAAGAGAGTGAGAGGTAGTCTTCCAGGCAGTGATCCCTGTGACCTGACCACCTCTTCTGGCCTGGCTTTACCTCCCCTCATCGCATGTAGCTGTAGGCTCATTAGTGAACTAATCTACAGATTCGTCTCATGCCCCCATGTTCCAGTCACCTCCCCAAAGCCCCATCGATGAGCACATATGGCTTTGGGGGACATCCAGATATAAACCATAATAGTATTAAATTATTTTAAGAAGTTCCAAGTAATTTTTTAAAAATATGATACAGGATCTCACAACTTGAACTTGTAGTGACCCTCCTGTTTCAGCATCCCCAGCACTGGGATTATAGGTGTGTGCCACCGTGCCTGGTTCTGGGGCTGCCATGGTACATCTGGAGTTCCAAGGCCAGCACAGCATGAGAGACCAGGGAGCAAACTTAGGACCTGGCACTTGCCAGGCAAGGTCCAGCAGCTTATGCTGCTGAGCTTTTCCCCAGCCCTTCAAGTAATTTTTAAGCATGTATGCCTGTCTGTCATCTGTCTGTCTGTCTGTCTGTCTGTCTGTCTGTCTGTCTGTCTATCTATCTATCTATCTATCTATCTATCTATCTATCTATCTATCTATCTATCTATCTATCATCTATCTATATCTATCTATCAGCTATGAACAAACATATTTCTAGTTGCTTTGTTGACTTTAGAGAAGTAATAATTGGTTTAATGCTGTAATCTTTAAAAATGTAGCACTTGTAACATAAACTGACTACAGATTTTTCCATTCTCTCTCTAGAAGTTATTTTTTGGAAGAGCAATAACCTTTGGAATGTGCTGTTTGTACATTTTTTTCCTTCATATGACAACAAAAAGCGACTAGAAAAGATAAACAAGTATAAAGAAACATGAAACAAGTAATGTGTGAAAGCAAGAGGAAAGGGCTGTTTTTTTCTTTACCAAGAGGATGGAGGAGGAGCTTTGTGACTGGTCACAGTGGTGTGAGAGAGCTGGGCACAGCCTAGAACACCCTCCTGCCCACTTCCTCTCACTTCCCGCGGCTCTCCATCTGGGTAGCATCTTTATACCCAGTGAAGGCTCTGAAATGCAAAAAACAGAATCTGACTCTGGCGAACTTCAGCAGGCAAGGAGTTTGTTGGAAAGATAGATAATGACTCACAGAATTGCAGAGGACAGCAAAATCACACTTAGAAAATAATAAGTGTATATAGGAAGCCAGATGGCTAGAATCACAGCTAAGATCCCAAGTGAGGAAAATATCAGGTTAAGACAGACTGGCCACTGGATGTTGCCAGTAGTCCCACCTGAAGCCACCAGACATTGAACATATCTAGCTGTTAGGGGTTGTCATCTTTGTCCTTTTTTGCTATGGACCCCAAATTATCCTTGGTTCTCTGCACTGCTTGCTCCGAAGTCCAGTCTTGAGTTGGAATACCTAACTGGCTGCGGCCGATTGTCCCTTTTCACCTTCAATACAGGGTAAATTCAGATCTTCCTCTGGTCTTATTAGCTACCTACTATCTGGTCTAAGTAGCCACCAAGTGGAAAGGTTTCAAGTAACACTCCAAAGAGGACAAGGTCTCCTGACAGAGAAGCTGGTTCTGTTACTGAGAAGCCAAAGATCAGCCACACTTTACTGTATTCCAGGTAACTGGTGTGTAATTTAAATAGAATTTGCTTAAATGTATTGAAGTCTCTCATTTTGTGGTTTAGAACTGTGGCAAAACAGTCCAGAAAAAGAACAACACCCAAGAAAGCCTGGAGGCAATGAACAGCTTTATTTTACACCAGTGGTCCTAGCTGGGCTCTCTCCCTCAACAGAACCAGGGAATGAGTGCTTGTGACTCTTATGTGTTTCATAAGCAGGAGGTATAAAGATGAGACAGAACCGCTTGGCAGATCTCTGATTAGCTAGCAGGTGAGATCAGTGGTTTCAAGTCTGGATTAGTGATCATGCGGCTTGTTGCAGTCAGATATCCTGCATGTTCAGTTCTGCTCCCATGGTTACAGGGGTTAAGAAAGCAGTTACACAGCCATGAAGCAGTTACCAGTCTAGGCAGCTTCAAAGAGAACAAACTTTTAAAAAGAACAGATTTTTCTTGTGTATTTTTTTCTTTCAGAATGAGAATGGGGTTGTTGCACCTCACATTTTCTTTTTCTCCCCCAGTGGTAGCTTGAGTTCTGAACCATGGCACCTATACCCATGACTGGGCATTTGAGGATGCAATTATTTTATGTGTTTGTTTTCTAATTTCTTTTGTCTACCTAGTATCTTTTAGCATACAGAAATAAAAAGGAGATGGACTTTTTTTTTGTGGTATTGGAGATTGAATTCAAGACCCTGTGCTTGCCAGGCAGGCACTTAGTATACTGATCTATCTCCCCTGGCACTGAAAGGAGATGGGTTTTGGAAACAGCAGTCAACAGATTAGGTGGATATTTGTATGAGTAGCACCCATTTTCTTTAAAATTTTTTTTACTGTGTGACTTTG
This sequence comes from Ctenomys sociabilis, assembly GCA_004027165.1. NCBI lineage: Eukaryota > Metazoa > Chordata > Mammalia > Rodentia > Ctenomyidae > Ctenomys > Ctenomys sociabilis. The sequence continues at coordinate 33,302 of PVKA01005520.1, forward strand.
GAGACACTCTATAGTATATAGAAACTTGAATATAGCCAGACCCTATATAGAAACAACTCTTACTCAAAGCATAACCTGTACAAGAGTTGGCCCATGTCTTACCCTTGTTATCACTGGAACCAAATATCTGACACCCATCATGTAAAAAAAGAGAGTTTTATTTTGATTTCCTATTTTAGTCAATCATCTAGTGGTGTCCAAGGCGGACGTGGCACAGTGGAAGGGCCTCGGCAGAGGCCAGTTGCTCCTCCCATGGAAGCCAGGAAGCAGAAAGGGAACTGAGGATCCAGGGAGAAGGACACGTCTTTCCAGGTCACATCACCCGTGACCCACCTCCATGCAGGCCAGACCTGCTAGTAACATGCTTAGCTACTGAACTCATTAATGGGTAAATCTACTGATGGCACAGCATTTCCATGACAAAGCACTTTCTACATGCCTGAAAAGTCTGGAAGACAATTCAAATCTAAGCCATAACATTCAGTTCACGCTCTGAATTACTCCTGTTCATCTCATTACATAAAATGCATTTAGTCTCTCTCCAAAAGCCACCAAATTTTAACAATTCCAGAATAGTTAAGAAGTCCAAGTCTAAGTCTAAGATTCAAGTACAAACTCTTAACTATGAACTCTTGTAAAAAAGAAAAAAGTTATATACTTCCAAAGTATAGTGGCACAGGGTAAACATTTCCTTTACAAAAGGAAAAAAAAAATAATGGAGAGGTAAAAGAATTGGATCATGGGCCAGTGAGACAGCTCAGTGGACTAAGTGCCCACTTAGGCAAGTTCAGGGACTAGGGGTTAGCCCCCAGCGCCACATTCCGTGCCAGCCCTGCTCCCAGGTGTGCTGAGTTAGTGACTGAGTCTGGTTGTGGTGGTGCACACCTGTAATCCCAGCACTGTGGAGGCTGAAAATAGGAGGGTCATTATGAGTCAGAGTTGGGACTCTGTACCAAATACATAAAAAAAAAAAAAAAAAAAAAAAAAAATTGGATCAAAGCAAGAATAAGATAGAGCAGAACAAACATTAATTCCCATAGTTCCATGTTCAGCCCATGGGGCAAGTTGTGGAAAGACACGAACTTCAAAGGGTTTGGGTGCTGCCAGTTGAAACCCTCATGCGGTTTCTCTTCAGGTAGCTCTACAGTGTGACTTTCCTCATCTGTCTCTGGTATCTCTAACTTCCTAGGGTCTCCACCACACTTTCAGTGTCAATATCACAGTGTCACATGCTGCCCTATCAGGGGCATACTTCTTGGCCTCTGCTGTCTTTTTTGAAATTTGGGTGAAGGTCTCTATGGTCAATAACCCTTGCATTTTATGTATTAGTAAAACCACCATGTGGATGATGCCAAGGTCCATCGCCAGTGGGAGCAGAAGCCAGGCCCCTTTGGATTACCATTGCAGTAACCTCTGAGTGCCTGGATGGCCAAATGGGAACATTTTCCTCTGCTGCCCTGAATTAGCAGGGTGCTCTGAGGCTCTATTTTTTAAATGAAAACTTTACAGGTTTGCACCCTTGAGCCTGTGAAAAGTGAGGTCTTGCTGATCCCCAATGTACTCCCAAGACATCTTTCTTATTGTCTTGATACAAAATACTTGGTTTCTTTTTAATGCTAATATTTTTAGCAACCGTGATGTACATGGCCCCAAATTTGCAGGTGCTTTCTCTTTGGTGAAAAGGAAAACTCTCTGTCTCTGTCTCTGTCTCTGTCTCTGTCTCTGTCTCTGTCTCTGTCTCTGTCTCTGTCTCTGTCTCTGTCTGTCTCTGTCTCTGTCTCTTTCTCCTTCTCTCTCTCTCTCTCTCTCTCTCTCTCTCTCTCTCTCTCTCTCTCTCTCTCTCTCTCTGTTTCTCTTTTCTTTTTTAATGTATCTGGTACAGGGTCTCACCATGCAGCTCAGACTCTTTAGTGATTCTTCTGTTTTTGACCTCCCCAGGGCTGGGATTACAGGCATGCGCTACCACACCCTGTCTTGGCGGCTGGCTCAGTGCACCTGGGGGGCAGGGGTGGTGCAGCATGTGGTGCTGGATATCGAACCTTGGTCCCTGCGTTTGCCTAAGCAGGTGCTTAGTGCACTGAACTAGAGCTATCTTGCCGGTCTTTTGTGTTTTTTTAATTTCTTCCTTTCTTTTTTATCTTTCTGAGATAGGATTAGTTCTTTTTAATGAACTAATAGCAGTTAGTAGTATAACTATCTTAACATATATATATGTATATGTATATAAAAATATATAATTATATGCATATAATTGTATCATTCCAGTTTCTATTTCCTTTTGGGGAGTTTCTCCCATTTTACAGTATCTTTTTTTTCTTTCTTTTTTTTTTTTTGGTGCAGAACCAGGGATTGAACTCAGGCCCTTGCACTTGCCAGGGAAGTGCTTATTCCACTGAGCTGTCTCCCCAGTCCCACTGAGCCATCTCCCCAGCCCCCCATTTTACAATATCTTAAGAGCTGACAGATAGCTCTGCAGATTAAAGTGCCTGCTTAGGCAGGTGCAGGGACCCAGGTTTGATATCCAGTGTGCTGTGCCAGCCCTGCCCCCAGGGTGCATTGAGACAGTGGTTGAGACTGGGCATGGTGGTGTGGGCCTGTAATCCCAATACTTGGGAGGCTGAAAAACAGGAGGCTCACTGTGAGTCAGATCTAGGTAGTCAGACCCTGTAGACTCTGTACTAAATACATTAAAAACCAAATAAATAAAACTTAACCATACCTATTGTACATTTTTGGCCTTATTTACTCTTTTAGCTTCTTACAGTAGGGAGACAATACAACATTTACACGTTCAAGACTGAGAAATTTCACTTATGCATATAGACTCAAGCTGCATACATTTCCCTGTCAATGTTGCAAGCTTATCCTTCTTTATAGCTGAATAAGATTCCATTGTATAAAAATACCTCATTTTTTTTTTTTTTCCAGTGGAACTGGGGATTGAACTCAGGCCCTTGTTGCACTTGTCAGGGAAGTGCACTCAGCCATCTCCCTGGCCCCTATCACATTTTTTAAAATCCATTCCTTGGTTTATGGGCATTTGGGTTGTTTCTAAGATTTAACTATGACAAATTGTGCTGCTATAAACATGGGTGTACATATATTTCTGTAGTATGATGTTTTTAATTCTTCTGGGAAAATACCCAGAAGGGGACTAGCTGGGACAAATTATACCTCTAATCCTCATTTTTTTGTGGAATCTCTACATGGATTTCTAAAGTGGTTGTACTAGTCTACACTGCCACAAGTAGAGAAGGGTTCTTTTTCCGCTGCAGTTCCTACAGCAGTTGTTGTTGATTCATTTCTTGATAATAGCCATTTTGGTGAGATGGAATCTCAGTGTTGTTTTAATTTGCATCTTTCACATGATGAATGATGTTGAAGATTTTAAAATATATTTATTTGTTATTTGAATTCTTTCATCTGAGAAGTATGTGTTCATTTCAGATGCCTGTTTTTTGACTGGGTCTTTGAATTTACATCTTTTTTTTTTTTTTTTTTGAGGAACCAGGGATTGAACTTAGGCCCTTGCACTTGCCAGAGAAGCACTTATTCTACTGAGCCCTCAAATCTTTGAAATTAGTGAGGAGTGTGGTATTTTTCATTCAGTTATATATTCTAGACACAACTTTTTTTTAAATCTGAGTTACAGTTAGTTCACATCTTTGTCCACTCTGTGGGTTGTATTTTCACTCTATTGGTGATTTCTTTCTAATAAGGTGAGATCCCAGTTGATGATTCTCTGCAGCGTTTCCTGTGCAGTTTTGGTTTTATTCATTAAGTCTCTGCCTGCACCTAGGCCTTCATGATTTCTACCTACTTTCTCAGTAGATTTAGTGCTTCTGTTTGATATTTAGATCTTTGATCCATCTTGACTTTAGTTTAGCGCATGGTGATATGTATGGGTCTAGTTTAGTCTTCAGTATGTGAAAAGCCAGTTGTTCCAGCACCATTAAAGAGGCTCTCTTTTCCAGTGAACAGGTTTGGACTCTTTATCCAAATAAAGTAGCTGAGTGAGGCTGGAGTTGTATCTATATATTCCATTCTGCTCCACTGACACTAAAGTCGGCTTGTTTGCTAGTACCGTGCTGATTTTATCATACTATCTGTGTAGTATAAGTTCAAGTTAGGGATTGTGATGCCTTGTTTTTTTTTACACAGAGCTGCCTTCGCTATTCTAGGTATCTTCTAGTTCCAAATGAATTTTAAGAATGTTTTCTCTAGATCTGTGATATACATTAATGGTATGTCTTTGGATTTGCATTAAATATGTATAGCAGTTTTGTGAGTGTGGACATATTCACTTGGTTGATTCTTCCTTTCTATGAGCAAGGGATATCTTTACATTTTCTGATATCCTCTTTAATGTGTTTTTTTTTCCAGAGGAGTGTAATTTTCTTTTTTTTATTTATTTTATTTTATTTTTTTGTAGTTTTCAATTATGGATCTTTTACTTCCCTTATTAAATTGATTGCTAAGTATTTTATTTTTTTTGGATGCTATTGTGTAAGATGTGGTTTCCCTAATTCTCTCTCAATGAGTTTGTTGTTTGTGTATACAGGAATGCTATTGATTTTTGAATGTTAACTTTGTATCCAGTTATGCAACTGAATTTGGTTATTAAATCTAGAAGTCCTTTCGTGGAGTGTTTTTTTTGGGTCTGCCATGTAGAGTACCATATCATCTGCCAATAGCGATAATTTAATTTCTTCCCTTTCTATCATTATCCCTTTTATTTCCCTCACATTTAATTATTCTGACTAGTATTTACAGAAATATATTGAATAAGAGTGGTAATAGTGGACATGTTTGTCTTGTTTCTGATTTTAGACTGAAAGCTTTCAGTTTTTGTTTAGTATGATGTTGGCTGTTGGATTTTGCAGCATCTATTGAGATGATCATGTGATTTTTGTCTTTGGCTCTGTTGATAATGGTGTTTTTTCATTTATTGACTTGTGTACCTGGTCGTGGTGTATAATCTTGATTTGTTTAGTTCTGTTTGCTAGTATCTTATTGGGGATTTTTGCATTTATATTCATTAGGGAGATTGCCTGTAGTTTTCTTTTTTGATTGGGTCTATCTCTGGTTTTGGTGTTAGGGTAATACTTGCTTCTTGGAATGGGATAAGTAGTATTGTTGCCCTTTCAATTTCATTAAAGAGTTTGAGAAGAGTTGACATTAAATTTTCTTTACATTTCTTGCAGAATTCAGGAGTGAATCCAACAGGATCTAGGATTTTCTTTTTTGTAAGTTTTTAATTATATTTTCAATTTCATTAACTGATATTGGATTATTCAGAATTTTTACATCCTGATTCCGCTTTCATAATTCATATATTTCTAAGAATCTCTTCATTTCTTTTGTGTTTTCTATCCTATGTAGTGGTGATATTCAAAATAGGTACTGCTGGTGTGAATTTTCCCCAGATCTGTAGTGAGTTTGCCATTTTCATACCTCATTGAATGAATTTGAGTTTTTCTTTCTTTTTCTGATAAGGTTGTCTAAGAACTTAGCAATTTTATTCTTTCAAAGAACTAAATCTTTGATTCATTAATTTTTATTTTTTTCTTAGTCTCCTTACATTAATTTCTGATCTGAACTTTATTATTTTCTGCCTTGTGTGGGCTTTGGGCTTGACTTGCTCTTCTTTTCTAGAAGCTTGTGGTACATTATTAGGCTTTTTATTAATTTTATTAAGAAAGAAATAGCAATGAGACAATTTCAAAACAGCTTAGTAGAACAGTTACAATAATTAATACATTACACATTGTTGTCTTCGTAGTAGTTTTTCAGAGTGCAAGATGCAGACATGGTATCTTGTCTAAACATTATTAGTATAAATCTTTCTCACTGAACTAAGAGAAAGGAGCTGTATATCTATCGTATTTTGTATATACGCACATATATATATTTTTTCACTACATAATGGACCTTCATTTATATTCCTCTTTTTTGTTTAGCTTTGTCAGAGATGGGTGTTCCATTGCCATTCAAATATTGTAGGTGTGTGACTTCAACAAAATAATCCAATATATTTGTGTTCATTCTGTTTTCTTGATGTGAGAATTCACTGCTATAAATTTCCATGTTAGACAGCTTTTGTTGTTTCCTACAGGTTACGTGTGTTGTATTTGCATATTGGCTTGATTGCAGATATTTAATTTATTCTTTAATTTCATCCATGACCTATTAGTTGTTCAGGAAGATATTATATAATTCTGTATGTTATGGAGTTTTTGCAGTTTCTGTTGCCTTCTTTCCAATTTCATTGCACTATGGTTTGATAGTATTCATGGGACAATTTTAATTCTTTTGCATTTACTTAAGCATGTTCTATGGATTTGTAAATGATCTATTTTAGAGAACATCCCATATGCAGGTGAGAAGAATGTGTATCCTGATGTTGTTGGATCACTCTGTAAACACCTGTAAGTCCATTAGTTCAAAGGTTTGGTTTAGTTTAGTTCTGTTATTTTTGCTGTTTTTTTTTGTCTAGTTTGTCTGTCTCTTTTTGACAATGGGGTATTAAAGGCCCCCATTACAACTGTGTTATTTCCTATTTGATTTTTCATATTGATTAATATTTGCTGTATATGCTTGGGTGCTGCCATATTTGGTAATGCACTTTGATGATGGTTGCCTTTTTCTCTTGATTTTTTTCCCTTAGAATGAGACCTTCTTAACTTTTTGATCATTCTTGGCTTGAAGTTTATGTTGTCCACAAACAGTATAGCTACCCCTGAGTTTTTCTGTGTTCCTATTGCATGTAACTGTTTTTCATCCTTTGACTTTCATTCTGTGAGTTTCTCTTCAAGTTAAATGTGTTTCTTGCATTCAGTGTATGTTTGATCTTTTTTCTCAATCCTATCTGCTTGTTTATTTTTTACTGGGGAACTGAGGACATTTACATTGATGGTTGTGGTGGACTGATAACTGGTCATCAACTGTGACCCCCAGCTGAACTGAATCCGTGGGGTGCTGTGTGTGTGAGCCCTACCTGAAGATTGTTACCAATAATATGAAAAGGAGAACTAGACAGGAAGAGGTAGTGCTGCTGGTCTTCCGAGGGGATCTTGTCACATTGGATTTCCTGATATGAGCTTGGCTTTTCTCACCATTGCTGAGAATTGTTTGATTCGCTTTGGGGGTGAGGGTGGGGCTCTGGCCCTTACTTTGAGAATCATTTCCTGGCTCTGGAGGAGAAGATGGTGCATTATTTAATCTGGAGAAGCTTATTGATCTGGCTTTCCTGGTGTGAATACAGCTGTTCTCACTGTTGGAGGAGGCTGAGACCTCGTTGTCACTGAGGATGGCTATGGTACCTTTCAGGAGAGCTCTGTTTTTTACTTTGAGTGTTACTTCCTGGCTCGAGTGCAGATTCCTCAGATCTTTCATCCTTCTGACATAGACTTTCTAGCTTTAGAAAGATAATTTTGGATACATCAATCTTAGTTGGATGTTGTTTTCTTTCTGGACTTGAAATGCTTCACGCCAAGCTCTTCTTGTTTCAGGAGTTTGTGTTGAGAAATCTGCCATGATTCTGATAGGCTTTCCATTATAGGCGATCTGCTTCTTTTCTCTAACAGCTTTTACTATTTTGTTTTTGTGCTGAATTTCTGTGATTTTGATATGTCTGGGTGTAGATTTATTTTGGTTATGGCTAATTTGAGTTCTATATGCTTCACTTACTGTATGTCAGATTCTTTTCATATGCTTGGTAAATTTGTTTGATATTTTTCATTTCTTTAGACATTTCTATATTGTTTGCTACAAAATCTACACTAATTTATATTCCCACCAGTGGGAGGAAGTGATCATTTTCCTTCCTATCTTCACCAACATATATCTTTTGTTTTTGATAAAAAGAATTCTACAAGGTGTGAACTGATACCTCACTGTGACTTTGATTTATAGTACCTAATGTTTATAACATTTAGGACTTGTAAAAAGGCATATTGAACATTTATAGAAATGTCTATTAAGATTCTTTAAAAGTAAGTGTATATTTATTTTTTTGTTATTGAATAATGGAGTTCCATTTTAGAATATGAATCTCTTTACATATACATAGATTGCAAGTATTTTGTTTCAGTCTACAGGTTTTCCTTACATTTGTTGATATTATCTACAAAATCTCTGAAAACTAATAAGCATTTTCAGTAGCATTTTAGAATACAAAATCAGCACAGCAAAAATGGTGGTGTTTCTGTACACTATTATTGAACTATGTGAAAAGAAATGAAGAAAAAACTTATTTCTAGGGAATAAATTTATTGAAAGAGGTTAAAGGTCTGTATCGAAAACGATAGCATCTTGATAGAAGAACTTGAAGAACACAAGACATAAATGGAAATAACTAATACTAAATAACTAATATCGGAAGGGTGGGCAGGAGTATTGTGGGTTTGAGATCAGTCTGGGCTATAAAGTGAACTCAAGGTCATCCTGAAGTCCACAGTGAGACTGTGTCTCAAAAAGGCAAAAATAACTAATATTGTTATGATTTCCATATTTCAATAGTGATACATGAATTCAATGCAATTTTATAGACACTTTTCACAGAAATTAAAAATATATTCAAATTCATATGGAATCACAAAAGATCCCAATTAGCCAAAGTAAAGCTAAGCACAAAGAACAAAATTAGAGGCATGCAAAAATGATCTCAAAATGTACTATAACACTGTAGTAATCAAAGTAGTATGATACTGGACAAAACAGGCATATTGACTAACAAAACCAAAATAAGGAACCCAGAAATAAACCAAAACAACAACAACAAAAAAATACAGTCATCTAAATTTAAACTGGCACACAGGGAACACAGTGAGAAAAAAGAATCTTCAACAAATGGTACTGAGAAAACTGGATATGTAAAATACTAAAATTGGATCTCTATGTTATGCCATACACAAATAATGTCCTCGTTACTTTTCTCTAGGTGCTGAGGCATAATACCTGACATCCAAAGTTAAAGGAGGTAAGGTTTATTTAGCTCACAGATGGTAGAGGTTTCAGTCCATAATTGGCTGGCTCCAAAGGGTGGCTTGGCAGAGGGACATCACAGGAGAGAAACAGTTTATGACAAGAAGAAGGCAGCAAAAGCAAGAAGGGAGGGAGAAAATAAGCCTCTTTCTTTCCCTTATATTGTATCCAGGGTGCCAACTTTAGGATGGTATCAAACCAGTCAGTGGACTAATTTAGTAATCACCTACCCTTAATCTTAATACCTTTAACTCTAGCAGTGTAATGATCATACACTCTAGATTCAGCCACTGTTCAAAAAGCCCCACCTGGCTGGGGAGATGGTTCAGTGGAATAAGTGCTTCCCTGGCAAGTGCAAGGGCCTGAGTTCAATCCCCGGTTCTTCCAATTAAAAAAAGCCCTACCTTTGACTGCATGAAGTTTTACAGGACATCTAGACACAGCCATAACAAGCATCCACTTAAAATTAGATAAAGATCTGGGTAGCTCAGCAGTCTAAGTGACTGCCTGGCAAGCACAAGGACCTGGGTTCGATTCCTGGTACTGCATGCCATGCTGGGTGTACTGTGCTGGCCACTGAAATTGGGTGTGGTGGTGCATGCCTGTAATCCCAGCACTGGGGAGGCTGAGACAGGAGGATCACTGAGTCTGAACTGTGTAATGAGACCATGTACCAGATAAATAAATAAATAAATAAATAAATTTAAAAAGAAGAAAAAAAATTGATAAAGATCTAAATTCAAGACCCAAAACTGCAGAAATCTTAGAAGAAAACATAAGGGAAATAATTTTTGATGTTACTATTGTCTTTGTTTTGGTTTTTTTTGGCTGTACCACCATAACTCAGACAATTAAATAAATAAACAAGTGAGATTATATTAAATTTATATACTATTCCTTTTTTTATGCTTACTTTCACTAAAATTTGCCCTTTTTTGCTAGTTTCCTAATTGGAAACTTAAATTATTGCTTTCAGATCTTTTTTCTTTCCTAACACACGCATTTAGTGCTGCACATTTTTCTCTTAAGCAATACTTATTACACTTTTTTTTGATAAATTAATACATTGCAAGCTGTTTTCATAATGTTTTGGTACCATAGAAGGTGCATACATGATATTATACTTACAGACATTATTATACCATATGTCTCTTATCAGTAGAGTGTAGCTCTTTGCATATCTTATTTTTTATACCTGAATTACATCAAAGATTCAATAATTAATACTTTCTACCTTGTTATTTTCCTAATGGTTGTCCACTTATTACATCTTTTTATTTTTTAAGGAGAGTACAACATAGTATTAAAACATAAAAAAATTATGGGAACTTTTTATTTATTTATTCATTTGTATTTTAACTTGAAGAGTGAAGAAGAGAAGGAAAAACAGAAAAATGACATAAACAGGGTAACATACAACAATACATATATTACAGATTTTTCAAAACAGGGATAATTAATATACATATTTTAATAAAACAATCTAACACAGATCAGCAGTCCACAATAGAAGTAGGTTATCCACAGAAGTTGTTGAGTTGAGCCATTCACAGCTCAGTATATTGATATGACTTTATATACCTCCACTTTTATACTTTTCTGCTGGATGGTTAAGACTGAGTTAAAGCAAGACCTATATAACAAGAAATGTAACTTTTGTTTCTGATAAGTCCAGTCAGGTACCCTCAGGGTTTATCCTGTAACCTTGCACTGCACTTTGTAGATCCCTTGTCAGTGTCAGCCTTGTGGATCAGTCACGGCCATTGCTTGACCAATTTGCTCTCTGTGGAAGCCTGAGAGAAAGTTTTCTCTCCATGTGACTCTTCTTAGGCACACTATAGATCATTGATCACATTCCTCTGTGGCCTCATAATCTCCTTGATTAGAAAATTTGGGGCACAACTGAGTTACATGATGTTACAGTACAGATTCTCCAATGTCCTGAGTCTTCACTGACTTTGAAAGGCTAGGGCCAAAATGTTGGCTGACCTTGCAGCCTTTCTTTTTCTCCAATTTTTGATCTGCAAATTAGGTTATTAACCTTCCAGAAGAGAAGTTTATTATTACCCTGAAACATATGCAGTTTGGTTTACTCACACTGTTAGTCTAAATATCAGACATCATAACATGGAATGTATTTTCCATCAAGTATTGACATACTAAACTCAAAGTCTGTACAGATTATGAAGAAGAAAAATTAAAAAAAACCAGGAATTAACACTTGCATATATTTACATAGATATTTAGAAATCTATCCATATACAGCATTGTAGCAGGACTGTCTTATGACATGCTTTGTCTTATTTTTCATTTTTTACCCTTAAAAAAATTTATTTGAAAGACAGTATAGTAATAGTTGGTATGTCATGACAAGAAGTACATATTTAGAAGACCAGAATGACAGGCATCTGAAGCGTGACCCTTCTATTACACTTTGTTAAATTCAGTGCAGTTGCTTGGTTCACAGTATCAGCATATATAGTTAGTTGGGGTGAGAATCCTACCACTTAACTATAGTTTCAAAAACCTGATGTTTCTCAGGTCATTGTCTTACCTATGTCATGTATATAAATGAATGGTTTTGCCCCTGTCATTTTTCTCAGCTTTTTTCTTTTGGGTGAGCTCAGTTGTTTAAAGTGACTGCTTGCGCAAACTCAGTGAGGCACAGGGAACTGTGGTTTGATCCCCAGCTCCATGTGTCACACCAGACCTGCCCTTATAGCAGCCTGAGGCAGCCAAGGCAAAAAAAAAAAATCCTTCTAAAACATAAAAATTACAAATGACACAGAATTTTACCCAACAAAATAATATGAATTTGGCAGTATTTGTTGTATTGCATAGTGTAATCTTCAAGTTAGTTATTCAGATTACCAGATATGCATGCAAAATTAGAAAAAGAAAGAAAAAAGAAAAAAATTATAAGAAATTAAGAAAAGAGAAAAAAATTGAAAAAAGAAGACAAAAAATTAAGTATTAACTGCTCCTTTCCATAGACCAGCAGAAATCCATAGTGCAATTATCCAAACTATCCTGCATACATACATAGATATATCTTTTCCCTCCACTCCCTCTCCTGTCTTTCTGCTAATCTCAGTAATTTCTTCCTTTTGGACAGGTTCATTCCATTTTCCCAGTATCTTTTGTACCCTTCAGATTTTATTTACTTTTTCAGCTTCTCACAGTATGACGTTTGTACATGAGGGTCTGAATTATTTAACTTAACAGTACACTCTGCAGTTGCATACATTTACTGATAAAGGCCTCAAATTTATCCTTTTATGTTTTTGTCTTTTTGAGACAGGGTCTTACTATGCAGTTCAGGCTTGCCTTGAGCTCTCTTTATAGCCCAGGTTGGTCTCTAACTATCAATACTCTTCCTGTCTCAACCTCTTGAGTGCGGGGATTACAGATGTGTGCCCCCATGCTTGGCTGAAATTTATCCTTTTTATAGCTGAATAATACTTTAGTGTGTAATGATACCACATCTTCTTTACTGATTCCTCAGTTGAAGGGCATTTGGGTTGCATCTGAGATTTCACTGTGCCACATTGTGCTGCTATAAACATGGGTGCAAATATATCATTGAGGTTTTCAGTTCTTCTGGAAAATTACCGAGGAGGGGAATTGCAGGCTTGAATGGAGCCTCCAATCCTAGCTTTCTGAGGAATCTTCACACTGAAATCCATAGTGGTTGTACCAGTCTGCACTCCCATCAACAGTAGAGAAGTGTTCCGTTTTCCCCCATAGCCACTCTAGCATTTGTTATTGGTTGACTTCTTGACATTAGATGTTTTTTCTGGAGTGAGATGGAGTCTCAGCGTTGTTTTAATTTGCATTTGTCTAATGACCAATGATGTTGAGCATTTTAAAATGTATTTACTTGCCATTTGTATTTCTTCCTCTGAAAAGTGTATATTCATCTCAGATGCCCATTTTTGGATTGGGTCTTTGACTTTTGGGGCCCTGATTTTAAAAAGTTCTTTATCTATTCTAGATAAAAGTTCTTTGTTAAAGGAGCAGTTGGATTCTTAGGTTTTTTGTTTTACTCTGTTGGTGATTTCTTTTGAAGTCTAAGCACTATTTTTTCTGTGTTGTACACATTTTGACAAGTTATTTTACTTTTTATCAGTTCAAAATGTCTTTTAAATATTTTAAAGTTCCTTGGAATTTTTTCTTTGACCCATGTAGTATTTATTAAAATTGTGTTGTTTAATCTGAAGCATATTTGTATTCTCAGCTGTCTTTCTGTCATTATTTCTTGTTCATATTAGTTGTGGTCTGCAGGAAATGTTGTATAACTTTTCTTTAAAAAAAAATTGTTAAGGTACATTTTGTGGCCCAGAATGTGAACTGCCTTAACTTTTTGTTTATCTTTTCCCTACTCCCTACTTTTACATATTTCTCTAAGCAGTTATTCTAGCCTGCTTAATGTATACTATGTATGTTACATTTCCTTTTCCTAATTTGTCTTTTTGTGTTTGTTATCATATAATTTTAATTTTTCCAATTAGTTTCCTAGTCATTACTAGTGTTTAATATAGAGTCTTGCTTGTATTGCTCTGGCTGGTCTCAAACTCTTGTGCTCAAATAATACTCAGTCACAAAATTAATATCACATAACAGTTGGGCATATGTCACTTAGCTTGGCCTTTCATGTGTTTCCTTCAGTGCATATAATTTTAGTATGCTAAACAGCATTATGTCGCATATCTTATTGTAATTCTTGCTATTCTTCTAAATTATATTGCTTATGGCTAATCTCAATTTTTTCCAAGTATCTATAACAATTATCTGCTTACTTTCCGAACAAGGGACAATATTTTGATTCTTTTTTCTCACCATCAAAAATAATTTACAGTGAATGCTTTTGTATATGCCCTCGCTGGGCCTGGGAGAGAATGCCTGCTGTGTATACCCAGGAGCAGAAATCCAGGCTTCTGTGGACCTACTGACTTATTTTTCCAAACAATGTCTTCCTGGGTTCCAGAACAATTACACTGCATGATGGTTCATAAATCCCCACCTTCTCACTAACACATATCAATACCCAGCTTTTAATTTTTTCTACTTTTACAGACATGAAATGTTATATTGCTGTTTTAATTAGCAGTGTTATGTATAGTAATGGGTTTGAGATCCTCTTCATGTTCTTGGCAGTATTTCAGACTTTTTCTTCTGTGAGTTAGAATATTCTATATAACTTGCACATTTTTTCTGTTGATTTTTATGTCTTTCCTTATAATTTTCTGTAGGTTATTATACACGGTATTTGGATATAAAGTTTTTCCCCATTATATTTTAGTTCTTCTCCCAATTGTATTATATTTTTATTAAGTTTATAATTGGTACTAGAACAAAACATAATTTTCAATGTAACCAACCAGCTTTTTGGGTTATGAGTTTCTACTTTTGAAAATGATCAAAGCATTATGTATAATAATATATATATGTATACATATATGACATATACCAATAAAGTTAATTAAAACAGAATAAATGTAAATCCTTTTCTTATGAGAAAACTAATTACTTTTAATTAGTCAAACCACTTTTAGTTGAAACACTAATTGATACAGCATTATACCCAAAGCTGCTGTCAATAAAAAGATACATAAATCCTCTAGATTATGTCTGACTGCTTAGTTCACATCATGTGTTCCTAATGTCATAAACAGGTGGAGAGACACAGTGGTGCACGCGTGGTCCCAGCACTCTGGGAGCCAGAGGCAAGGGAATAAGTCTGAGCCAGGTCTGAATGGTTCAGCAGCTTAGTGAGACCTTGTCTAAAAATCAGATTCAAATACTGAGCTGCCATCTTATTACAGAAAGAATGGCTACCATTGAGAAATCAATCAATCAATCAGTCAATCAATTGATCACAAAGGCTGGTGAGCCTGTGGGAGAAAGAAATATTTTTCCACTGTTAGTGGGATCATAACCTGACACAAGCATTGTGGAAATCACTGTGGAGACTCATCAAACAACTAAACATAGAAATTCCATTTGAGGCCTCTATTTGCCTTCTGGGTATCTTTCTAAAAGAGTTAAGGATCTCATACCACAGAATGTATATGTATGCTCGTGTTTACAGCAGTGCAGTTCCTAGTAGCTAAATCTTGGAAACAGCTTACATGTCCACCAGCAGATGAATGGATGAAGAAATAGTGATATTTATACACAATGGAGTGCTAGGCTGCTATAAAGAAAGATAAATTTAAGGAATTTATAGGAAAATGGATGTGACCTGAGAACATAATGTGAAGTAACTCTGGCACATGAACTTAAATATTGCATAGTTCCTCTTATATGAAAAACTCTTACAAAACAAAACAAAAAAGGGGGATATAAATGAATCATTTCGTAGTAGAAAAAAAATCTGTATATACAAAATAGCATAGATATATAGCTACTTTCTTTTAGTTCAATGATTAGAAAGATTTGTACTAATCATGTCTAGAAAAGATATGTTTGCATCTTGTGCTCTGGATAACTACTACAAAGACAACAATACGCAGTTATGTATTAATTATTGTAACTGTTCTACTAACCTGTTTTGAAACTGTCTCATTGCTATTTCTTTCTCATTAAAATTAATAAAAACAGCTCTCTCTGTGTGTGTGTGTGTGTGTGTGTGTCTGTGTGTGTGTGTGTGTATGTGTATTAAAAGGAAAAGAAGAGAGATGAAGTACATTAGAATTTAGTGTGGACAATATATATGAAAGTGTTCCTTGACTTGGCCTTACAGTTTCTTTTTGGAGGAAGGCAAGGTCTTGCTATGCAATTCAGTCTATCTCGAGCTCACTTTGTAGCCCAGGTTGGCCTCCAATTCCCAAGTTTTCCTGCCTCAGTCTCCTGTGTGCCAGGTATGTGCCACCATGCTCAGACTTACATGTTTTGTATGTTCTTTTGCTTAATCATTTGGTTTTCAATAATGCATGTGATAATTAACTTTATAAGGTCTTCTAAGTTAATGAACCTGAAAAAATAAAGTGATTGAGGAAAAGGGGAAAAGAATTAAAATGATCACATACATTTACCATTTCACTATGTGAATGTAATCATTTTGTACTTCATATATACTAAGAAAATTTAAAAAATTCAAAAAAATATTTAGGGATATAGCTCAGTGCAAAGGGGCTAAATTTCATCTCTTGTACTATATAAACAAACATGCAGACAAAGAAGAAAAACTAGTGGAAGATTTATCTCTTGATAACAGGATTCACTGAGTATAATTGTCAATAGGAGGGCCAGGGAGATGGTTCAGTGGAATAAGCACTTCCCTGGCAAGCGCAAGGGCCTGAGTTCAAATCCCTGGTTCTGAAAAAAAAATTGTCAATAGGACAGTTATTTAGGCAGAATGAGATATTCTGAAGTAATATGCAATCCTGGTTGATCAATCATCCTACTTTCTATAGGACAGAGGGGATTTCCTAGCATGTGAGACTATCAGTGCTGAAACTGATAGCCAGAAATTGGGACAAGTGAGCTGTTCTAATGTCAACTTTACATAGTCATCTCAAGGCTGTGGCACATTAGGAAAGGAGTTTGGGTAGATGACAGAACAGAAGGAGAGCTGAAAAATTCTCATCAGGAGGCACTTGAAATCAGAGCAGCAAACCCCGGGCAGCTGTAATAGGTGGTGCCAAGGGGCCGTCAGCCTGCAATGGAGGAACAAGCCATGAGAGCCCAGTGTGGAATGTGGAGCCACTAAGAGTGGTGTTTGGCCCATGTGCTGTTTATTTACCTACTTGGTGACAATAAGCAGGTTATGGATCCATGTGTCCAGTCCTTTGGTTATTTTTCTCATTGGTGAGAAAAAGTATCCAATGCTCATGGGTAAAGAGGAAAGTTTTATAAAGGATCATTTTATATCTTTATATAGAAAATAGTTAAGATAGATACATAGCTATTTTCTCCTAATTCAATGAGAAGAAAGATTTGTACTAATAGTGTTTGGACAGCGTATCATGCCTGCATCTTGTACTATGAATAACCACTACAAAGACAACACTATGCAATGTATTAATTATTGAAACTGTCCCACTAATCGGTTTTGAAGCTGTTTCATTGCTATTTGTTTCTCAGTAAAATTAATTAAAAAAAGAGGAGAGATTTATTGTAGTTCAGTTTACAGAAGTTTTAGTTCATAGCTGGCTGGCTCTGTGATAGGGTGGCATGGCAGAGGGACATCGTAGAGGAATAAAAAAACAGCTCATGGTGAGAAGGTAGGAGGACAGAGAAGCTGTGAAATATTGATAAAACAGTAACTAGTGGCAAGTGACAAAAGTAGCCCTGCTTCTGTCACGGCTTTGCTCTGTTGGGGTGGGTTGTGCTCACACTCAAGGTGTGGCATCTACATTTTTAGCATTGCACCATGAATCAATTCCAACATCACATCCTTAACCCCAGCATGTCATACTGTAGATTGAGCCACCTCTGAGAATCCCGACCTTTGACCACATGGAGCTTTGAGGGACATCTAGACATAAACCATACCAGTTGCTCAGACAAAACATCAGAAATCTGCTAAATGTTGTTATCATTATTGTTGTGACTAAGAAAATCATAAGAAGGAATAAGATAGAAAGTTCTGGGCAGGAATAATGGGGAACATTGAAAGAGAGAAGGAATATGAGTAAGAAGAGCCCGGGCATCACTCCTTGGTAAATTCTCACCTTTACTTGCTTTGTGTGGTCTCATGTGCAAAATAGAAAAATTATGTTGAGTAATATGCACAACATTACTCAAGGTCAGATGTAATAGCACCAGGAATGACTCTCAAAACAGTGGTAAAATTTAATTTATGTTGTTAGATTGAAGAAGGTAAATATTTATCACAGGACCTAAGATACAGGGACAAGATAAAGGAAAAATAAACTTGAAATTGGCTAATTGTAAATGAATAAAAGAAGAGGGTTTAAAAAAAATGAAAGAAGACATATACCCAACATGGCAAGAAGTGACTGTGTTGAATCCATGACTGGGTCAGTGTGTAGAAGGGATCTTTGTAGCATTTACAACAACCTATTTTACACTGAGAAAGAACAATAACCTTTGAACTAATAGAGTTTTCTTGTCAGTGTTTTCTGCAGGGCTGTCTTTACTTCCTTGTTCCTCAGGCTGTAGATCAAGGGGTTGAGCATGGGAATCATGGTGGTGTAGAACACTGAGGCCACGTTCTCCTTGGCCAGTGAACTAGCTGTGGAAGGTTTTAAGTACATGAATGCAGTGGATCCATAGAACAGCCCCACAGCTGCAAGATGTGAGCTGCAGGTGTTGAAGGCTTTGGACCTGCCCTCAGTGGAGCTGATGCGGAGGATACTGGACAGGATGAAGGCATAGGAAACCAGGACCATTAAGCTGGTGACGATTATGTTGAATCCAGCTAAGAAGAAGACTGCCATCTCCGCCTCATAGGTACTAGAGCAAGAGATCTTCATGAGAGGGAGGATGTCACAGAAGTAGTGGCTGATGAGGTGCTTACAATAGCTCAGTTTTAACATGAGGCCAGTTTCCACTGTGGAGTCAATGAACCCTATGGTGTAGACCAGAGCCACCATAAGGGAGCAGAGAGTATGGGACATGATGATGTTGTAAAGCAAAGGGTAGCAGATGGCCACATATCTGTCGTAGGCCATCACTGTGAGCATGTAACACTCAGCAATGACAAAAACAAGGAAGAAGTAGAGCTGAGACATGCACCCCCCATAGGAGATGACATTGTTCAGGGACACAAAGTTGACCAGCATTTTAGGCGTGATGACAGAAGAGTAACAGAGGTCCACGAATGACAGGTTGCTGAGGAAGAAGTACATGGGTGTGTGAAGCTGCCGGTTAATATATATCAGGGTGATCATGCCCAGGTTCCCTACCATGGTGACCATGTAGATCCCCAGGAAGAGAAGCAATAGGGGCATCTGGAGCTCTGATCTGTTAGTTAATCCTTCAAGAATGAACTCTGTCACTGTTGAGTGATTTTCTGCAGCCATTCTGTCTCAGTGGGAGTCCTGCGGGAACAGTGAAAAGCACCTTTGTACTGCTTGGGAAGCTGCTTCTCTGCATTTGGGGCTGCAAAGCCGTCCTGATATGTTGTTCATGACTGAAGTGTCTTTGCCCAACTCCCGACTTTCACTGTGGAGGACCACCCATGAGTGTTTTGTTCTTAAAGATGAGAATTTGGATCTCATACCCATTTTTTGTTTCTCACATATGTTAGCAGCTTGGTTCTCAGTGGGTTGCTTTAAACTAGTATCATTTGGACCTTGTTATGGATGTAAATTCTAGGCCTCACCCAAGAGGAACTCTATCTTGGGGCTGAGCATTCTGTGGTATACAAATTTATCCTGGGATACTGGTCCCTACCAAAGTTCGAGGGAATATACCCTTTTGCTCATAAATAGTGTATTTTATATTTTGGAGCCAGACAGGGACTTTTCAGAAATGGAATTTCACTGTCATCTATGCAATTCCTAAATTCAGAACATGAATATATAAATATCTTACAATGATGCAATATCAGGATCGCATTGTAGTTATACTGTATTATTGAATGAAAAGTCTATTTTTATATTTGAGAGATAAACCTCAAATATAATTTCCAAGCTGAGTGCATAAGAACGTAGGAAAATGTGTATGTAGCAATCTTATTTCAAATACTTGATCCTGTTAGATTGTGAGTTTGTCATGAAGTGTGGCATTTCTTCTTAGTTATTCACTGCATGTGGCTCTAGGTCAAAGGATCTCATTATTGCCTGTATATTATAATGACCTAGAATATTTAGAATTGGTGGCTGAGTTATACCACAGATGTTATGATTTAATTGATCTGTGGTTCATTTGAGGCATTGGTACATAGTGTGGTCCACAGTCTGTGTTTCATAGCTAATAATAATAATTATTTTTTCAAAAATTCCTTTATTTATTTGTTATAGGGCCTTGCTACACATCTTGGGCTCATAGTGGTCCTTCTGTCACAGCATCCCCAGCACTGGCATTATAGGTGTGTGTCATCAGGGCCTGGTTTTGGTGGCCAGCATGGCACATCTGGGGTTCTAGGACCAGCCTGGCATGAGTTACTGGGGATTGAACCTGGGTCCTTGTGTATGCAGGCAAGTGCTTTGACTGTCAAGTTATCTCCCCAGCCTCTGTACAGCCCGTTATGATAATATTGTTGTTTTCAGATCATGATACCAAGCATAGCACTATTACATGCTTAACATGAGATCATCATTGCTAGTTGCTATCTTCTGTGAGTATAGAGATACTGTCAGCAGAATATATGTCTTTGCCAAATAACTTAATTCACACTATTTTGCTTCCCAATACAATTATGCCCTAAAAGTTTTAGTTATGTGGTAAAATGTGTTTAATAAAGGCTTTTTAAAAATCATTTAATGTCAATGACTCTCACACAGACACTAAATGACTTACCCAAACCTAATTATTGGTGTCTCTTATTATTTTGTTTTGGCCAACCTTTGTGTATCCTTTTGTCTTAATACAGTAAAATTAATTTTCTAATTATCAGAGATATACATAAAATCTTATTGTAAGTCTCAGATGCATTTTTCAAATTGAAGGCACCATTCATTCATTGTAGTAGACAATCGGAAGCTTGTTTTTACATATGTATAAATATTTATGCATTCTTATAGAAGTCATTCACAATGTTTACACAGTGTTGAAAATGTCATTGTCTCATGCTTTAGTTTATAATATCTAGTCTTATATTAATTTTTTTAGAACAAAAGAGCCTTATAGTTCTTCAGATGTGATCTGAAAAAAGTCATTGTGCTATAAGCATTTTATGTAAAATTATTTTATTTTATGATGACTAGAATCAGAAGACTATGATTTTTTGAATACTATTTTAATTTATTAAAAAGGAATGAATTAGTTTTTATTTATTTATTTATTTTTTTGTGGCCAGGTCAGCCTGCCCTGGAGGGTGGGGCTGGTGTGGCATGAGGTGCTAGGTATTGAACCGCAGTCCCTGTGCTTGCCTAAGCTTACCTAAGCTTACCTTAGCAGGCACTTCAGATTGCTGAGCTACCTTGCTGGCCCCATAGTTTTAAATAAAATAATTGATTAAGGATGGAAGGGAAAAGGAAAATAATGTGAGCTAGTATGGCATTAGTGTTTCTTAGTTCACTGAAAAGGAAGGTTTGTGCTATGTCATTTGGAGAATTTTTAATGTCCATATCTTGTACTCTGAATAACTATTTTAAAGATAATATGGAACAATTCTAACTATTGTTCTCTGATTATTTTATTATAAAATTTTGTTTTGCCATTTTTTCATGAAAGAAGAAAAGAAAATCTTACATGCTTCATTTTGAGTCAACCTCTGCCTCTAAAATGACAAGAGAGAAAGAAAATCTACTTAGAATAAACATTGTCATAGATTAGAATGTTTACAAGGAAGGGCAGAGTGAGTGTCATTTACTATCTGGGGTTCTGATGGGGACACTATAGTATAGGAGAAGCCTAGCTAATAGGGATTTGATTTTTTTACTCCTGCAATCTAATAATATAATCTAGGCCAACATGAAAAACATGTTATTATAAGTTTTACCTCTATTCTTACCAAGCCATCAGAGGTACTTGATTTTGCTGTAAAGAAGAATATAGAATTTAGAGAGGAAGATAAATAGAAGGTCATAAATAGCTCACATTATACACAAGAGTTCATAGAAGAAAGATTTTGCTCATACAATTGTGCTTTACATGTATAATTAAATACCTTTGCTGAGGCTTTTTGGAATAGTCTTCCAGAAATGAAACCAAAGTGCCTTTGGTTTCAATAACCAGAAATACAAGAAGCAAACAGACTTAAGTGTAGTCCAGAATGGACTCAAGGGGCCACCCAAATCAGGAAGTTGAGGGTCCTGTTTACCTGTGAACACGCAGCGCACCTCTTGGGATGTAGTCACTCTGGAGACTGGTCCTCACTCTGTAACAATTATTCTTGGTTTATACCTACTCTGTGAATTCTGTTTTGTGTCCCATGTGGGTTAATTTTACTTACATCAGAAAAGCCATCCTACAGTAATAGAAATTTAGAATTTAATGAGAGGATTAGAATATGTTAGCACCCAAAACTTCCATCATATCACCATCCTCTTTTTCCTCCTCGTCAGCATGATTGTTGCCACAGCCACTTAAATCATTACAATCATCATCAGTTACTACCCTTGTGGTTGTTACTTATGGTCATGCACCGTCAATGGACTGAAGTGTCTAAAGGGTTTTGAAAGCACATGCAAAGCTTTTACTAAAACAATCTTTTTTTTTTTTTGAGTAAAGGAATGCTAAGTTCAGAAGCAACCTTGAACTTGTCAGCTGCTGCTCCATCTGTAGGCAGTATAGAATGGCAAGCAGTGAGGATCGGCAGCAGGTAGACTCTAAGTCTTCACTCACATACTCTCAATCACTAAGGAAGTTGTTCCTAGAAATAAAGGAGAGTATCATTGTCAGGATGACAGGAGAAGGGAGAAAGCAAGGCAGTGGTATGGAAAAGATAAAGTGTAGGTTCTTAATAATGTGGAATGGCAGGCGTGGTGAGGTCTTCTGGCCTGTTGGTTCAGACACCCATGGCCAGGCAGCCGCCTTCATCTTGGAAACCTGCAATGACAAACTCACAACTGCACAAAAGATTAATTCAGACCTTTGGCTTTGTGCTATCTCCCAACAGACTCTTTGGTCACAGAGAAGGATCCAGGGGAGTGTTAGTCACTTCACAACACACTTTGGCATCATAACAATGAACTCCATGCAGCTAGGAGGTTGTATGCAGATCAGGCATCCTCCACTCACACAGGCAACTGTCCAGACATTTCTGCTCAATCTGGTCCAAGACAGGACCTAGAGAGAGGACAGTTCCTTTCTAGCTCAGTGGCAACATCCATGCTTCTTTCCAGTTGGAACTGTCTGTTACCATACAGTGAGAGGAAACTGGGACCTACCTCCACTCCAGCTTAGCACTGGACATAAATTACAAAGAAACTAGGAACTTAACAAGGCCAGCTTGACCCTGTGATCCGATACTGTGAAACTCTCAAATTTTGCCCACTTTATTCTATGCCAGAAAAGTTAGCTAGACCTAGATGGGATATCCAGTCCAAGAGAACCAGGAGCCTGCTGCAAGACCAGAATTGATTCAAGAATGAGACAGGAACACACAGCAAGCTGAAGGCATGAGTTAGAGTCCAGGGCATGCACTGACTCCGAAAGGGACAGATGGGCCTGGTGGTCTGACATGGCGGTCATGATAGGTCCCTGTTAGCTAGAAGTCTTATGCAGGGGATGGGGAATGCTGATCTTCTTCGGCCCTTATTCCTATGATGGGATTACATCTCAGTGCTGCAAACCTGAGAAACACCACATTGGCAGGCCATTCAGGCCACAGTCCACAGTTCCCAGGGACCTATGCGGCTCTGGGTCCACAGGAAGGCCTGAGGGAGCCATAGGTTCTGGTTGACAAGAAGCCATGGAAGAGAGGTTGTATTATATGGGGAGAAACTAGGAAGAGGACCATGGGCTTGGGAGCAGTTGTGACACAAAATATTGTAGAGGCAATCGGAATGACAAACTAAAAAGTAATAATAGCCTGTTTTAGAAAGAGAATATGCTTGCTCTTTCCTGGTAATGTTTTCCCTTTCCAAAGCATTCACATTTTAAAGGGTGAAGTGGCTGTAGGATTTGATTCCATCCAAACTGATCCTGTGTAGGCAACAGGAGGCTTGAGACTCCTGCCCAGTTTTCTGCCACAAGAAGCCAAGGCAGGGTTGAGTAGGGAGAGCACTGGCTCT
Source organism: Ctenomys sociabilis (assembly GCA_004027165.1). NCBI lineage: Eukaryota > Metazoa > Chordata > Mammalia > Rodentia > Ctenomyidae > Ctenomys > Ctenomys sociabilis. Next base: position 57,100 of record PVKA01005520.1, read on the forward strand.
GCTCCCCCAAAGCAACTCTGTTGCTCCATCAAACCAGAACATGTGTGAGGAGGTCAAAGTCTAAAATCCAGAAAATTCACAATGGACAGCCAGGAACACTTTGAGAAGAAATGAAGTTTTCAGCTTGGAGACACACACTGTACCTAGCACTGTGAGGTGGAACAGCCCAGTGCCTTTACCTTGAACCCTGTTGATACTTTTCTCTGGGGCTGTCTACGATCAGGAACTCTCTAAGGAAAGCCATGAGGGGAGAAGACTATTTTGACCATTTTATAAGGAATGCTCTTGGTATTTTAATAGAGATTGCAATATATATGTTTTAGAAGTAAGGTCACTATGGCTATATTGGTTCTGCCTGTTCAGGAATAGGCGATACCTTTCCATTCACTCTGTTTGATATTCTATTTGATCTCCCTTTTCAGAGTACTGTAGTTTTCATTGTGGAGATCTTTCACTTTCTGGGTTTTGTGAATTCCCAAGTACATAAAATATTAATGCCATGTGAACATTTCTTCATAATTTAATTCTCATTGAGTTCATCATTAGTGTGAAGGAGCATTACTGATTTTGCATGTTTTTTTTTTTATCCTGCTAAATTACTGAATTCTTATTTATTCTAGGAGTCTTTTTTTTTTTGGTGGAATTGGGGATTGAACTCAAGCCCTTGCACTTGCCAGGGAAGCACTTATTCTACTGAATCTAGGAGTCTTTTGATGAAAGTTTTGGTCTTACAGTAAAGGACTATGTTGTTTACAAATAATGGTAATTCAGCAACCTGCTTTCCTATACATATCTGTTTTATCTCATTTTATTTTCTGATTTTTAATCTTTTTTTTTTTGTGGAACCGGGGATTGAACTCGGGCCCTTGTGCTTGCCAGGGAAGCACTTATTCCATTCAGCCATCTCCCTGGCCCTATTTTCTGATTTTTGTGGTTAACATTTTGAGTACTATGTTAAACAGGAGTACTGGTAGTGGACATTCTTATCTTGCTACTGATTTTAGAGAGAGACCTTGTTTATTTCTTATTTTACATTTAACTTAAGTTTGTCAAAGATAAGGTGGCTGAGTGTGTTTGTAGATGCTTCTGCATCTTCTAATTTATTTCATTGATCCTCAGGTCTATTTTGTTGCCAGTACCATGCTGATTTTATCACAGTAGCTTTGTAGCATGATTTCTAGTTATTAATTGTAATGCCTCCTGCCTTATCTTTGTTGGCCAGGATTGCCTTTGCTATTCTAGGTCTTTTTTGGTTCCAAATAAATTTTAGGAACTATTTCTCTAGGTCTGTGAGGCATGCTGGTGGTAGTTTGATAAGGATTGCGTTAAATCTGTACAACAATTTTGGGAGTATGGCCATCTTCACAATATTGGTTTTTCCTATACAGGAGCATGGGATATCTTTCCATATTCTGAAATCTTCTATGATCTCTTTTGTAAGAGTACTGTAATTTTCACTCAATAGATCATTGTCTTCTTTAGTTAGATTAACTCCAATGTATTTTATTTTCCGTAGTGCTATTGTAAAAGTGTTGTTTATCTGATTTCCTTCTCAGTGTGTTTGTTATCTGTGTAGAAAAATACTATTGGCTTTTGGGTATTGACTTTGTATCCTGCTGTGCTACTGAATTTGTGTATCAGTTCTAGTAGCTTCTTGGTGAAGATTTTTGGATCTTACAAGTAAACTATTGTATCATCTGCAAATAATGATAGTTTAACTTCTTCTTTACCTATTGTTATTCCTTTTATTTCTCTGACTTGTCTAATGGTTCTAGCTAGTGATTCCAGAACTATATTGAATATCAGTGGTGATATATATACATTGTTGACTTTTACCAGATCAGAGAGTAAAAGATTTCAGTTTTTCCCCATTTAGAGTTGTATCAGATTGAAGTAGAGGCCATTTATTCCTATTTTCTGTATAACTTTGAACATGAATGTGTGTTAGACTTTATCAAAAGCCATTCCTGCATCAATTGAGATGATCATGTGGTTCTGGATTTAGATCTATTGATATAGTATATTACATTCACAGATTTGCATATATTAAACCATCCTTGCATCCTTGGGATGATTCCTACCTGGTCATGGTGTACAATCTTCTCGATGATTTGCTGTATTCTGTTTTCTAGGATTTTATTGAGGATTTTTGCATCTATGTTCATGGGGCAATTGGCCTGTAGTTCTCTTTTTTAGTTGTATCTTTCCCTGGTTCTGTATTCAGTATAACACTTGCCTCCAGGAATGATTTTGGGAGGATTTCTTCCTTTGAAATTTCATTGAAGAGTTTGAGGAGTACAAAGATTATGTCTTCTGTAAATTTTTTGCAGAAATCAGGTGTGAATCCATTAGGACCTGGACTTTTCTTTGTCGGTAGGTTTTCTTTTAATTATATCTCACATTTTATTGGATTTATTGGGTTATTGAGAATTGTTATATCTTCTTGATTGAGTTTTGGTAATTTATACCTTTCTAGAAATCTGTCCATTTGTTCTGTGTCTTCTATTCCATGAGAGTAAATATTCTCAAAGTAGCTCTTGAAAATCTTCTGAATTTTCACTGGGCCTGTGGTAATTACATGCTTTTTATTCCTTCTTGCTTGTATCTGAATTTTTTCTTTCCTCTTTTTGATGAAGTCAGCTAGGGGCCTATCAATTTTATTGAATCTTTCAAAGAACCAGCTTTCTGATTCTTTAATTCTTTGAACTGTTTTCTTCATCTCAATTGAATTAATCTCTGCTCCAATCTTTATGATTTCCTTCCATCTTTGGTTTTATCTTCCTTTTCTAGATGTTGGAGGTGCAACATTAGCATGTTTATTTTTTCCATTCTGTTTTCCTAATGTATGAGTTCACAGCTACAAATTTCCCTCTCAGTACTGCTATCATTGCATCTCATAAATTCCAATAAGTTGTTCTTGAATTTTCATTAAATGGTTGGATTGTTCAAATTCATGTGTAACCCATTATTTGCTGAGTAGGGTGTTGTTTAACTTGCATGTATTTGTGGGGTTTTTCTTGTTTCTTTTGTCGCTTATTTCTAATTTCATTGCACTGTGGTGAGATAATATACACGGGATAATTTCTGTTTTCTTGCATATACTTAAGCATGAACTATGGACTAGTATGTGGTCTATTTTAGAAAATGATCCATGTGCAACTGAAAAAAATGTATTCAGGTGTGATTGGGTGGAATACTTTGTTCATGTCCACTAAGTCCACTTGTTCTAAGCTCTGGTTCAGTTGTTCTGCTACTTCTTTGCTAGTTTTTTGTCTGGTTGACCTGTCTTTTTGGGATATGGGAGTGTTAAGGTTTCCTGTTAGGACTGTGGTTTTGGATGTTAGATTTTTCATGTCCTTTAAGATTTGTCTTGTATGGTTTGGTCCTCTGTGTTTGATGCATACATATTTATGAATGTTACCTCTCCCTATTGAATATATCCCCTGTCCAGTACACAGTGTCCTTCTTTATTTCATTTGATCATTCTTGGTTTAAGTTGTGACTATCTGAGAACAGGATTCCTACCTCTGCTTTTTTCTGAAGTGCTGGGTTGTGTAGTATTATTTTCTATCCTTTGACTTTCAGCCTATAAATTTCTTTATGAGTTAAATGTGTTTCTTACATACAGCATATAGTTAGATTTTGCTTCATAATCCACCACACCAGTCTATTTTTTTTTAATTGGTGAATTGAGTCCATTTCCATTGATAGTTATAATTGAGATACATTGACTTATGTTGGACATTTTATTTTTTAGATTTTATTTTATTTTATTTTATTTTTTTTTGTGGAACCAGGGATTTAACTCAGGCCCTTGCACTTGCCAGGGAAGTGCTTTTTCTACTGAGCCTTCTCCCTGGCCCTGATTGATACGTCATTTACCTGCTGTTGACTCCTTTTTGTCCTGTGTTTAATTGTTCACCCTATTTACTGGGTTCCTTCTGTTCTTGTTCATAGAGTTCTAATCCTTTTGCTCCCTCTCTAGAACATCTTTTAGTAGTCTGTGTAGGTGGCTTTGTCATCATGAAATTCTGTAGTTGTTATTTGTCACAGAAGTATTTTACATCTCTATGAAACTTGAAAGAGAGTTTTGCAGGGTATAGTAGTCTGTGCCAGAATTTGTTTTTATGGAGGACTTGAAGTACTCTGCTCCTCTTGATTTCACGGCTTGTGAAGAGAAGACTGTTGTTATTGTGAAGGGTTTTCCTTTAAATGTGATCTGCTTATTTTCTCTAGCTGGTTTCAGTACATTGTTCTTGTGCTGAATTTTTGGGATCTTGATAATTATATGTTTGGATGTGTTTTTAATTGAACTGATGTTATTTGGTGTTCTATATGGTTCAGTTATCTGAATATCAGGTTGTTTCCCCATATTTGGGAAGTTTTCTGCTATTAATTCTACCCATATTCTTTTTATATCATTTGTATTGACTCCTTCTTTCTCATTGATGCCTATCAATTTCATATTGCTCATCTTTGCATCATCTAGCAGATGATGAATTATTTTTTCCTGCATCCTAGTTATTTTTAAGAGATCATAATACCTTGGATTTAATCTTACTGAAGAAGTCAAAGATCTTTTCAAGGGAAATTACAGTACTCTGAAAAATGAGACTGTAGTAGATTTCAGAAAATGGAAAGATATTTTCTGCTCCTGGATAGGAAGAACCAACATCAGGAAGATGGCCATACTCCTAAAATTGTACAGATTGAATGCAATTCCTATCACACTGCCACCAGCATAGCTCCCAGACTTAGAGAAATTGTTCCTAAAATTCATTTGGAACCATAAAAGACCTAGAATAGCTAAGGCAATTCAGAGCAACAAAGACAAGGCAGGAGGCATTCCAATTCCCGACTTGAAATTATACTACAAAGTTACTGTGGTAAAATTAGTATGGTACTGGCAACAAAGTAGATCTGAGGATTAATGAAATAGATTAGAAGATGAAGAAGCCTCTACTAACACACTTAGCCCACCTCTCAGTTATTATTATTTTTTTTTAGCAGAGCTAGGGATTGAACTCAGGTCCTTGCACTTGCCAGGGAAGTGCTTACTCCACTGAGCCATCTCCTCAGCCCCCCTTGGTTATCTTTATCTTGTTAATTTTGTGCTAATATTTCCTTTCCCTTCTTGTATTTAATTGCTGTTCCTGTTTGGTGGCTTCTGTCTGTTGTTGTTCTTAGAATTGTGGACATATTAATCCCTTTCTCAAAACTTTTTATTACTTTGTGTAGGGTTGGTTTGCTGGTTATGAATTTCATTATTTGTTCTTTGTCATGAAAGTATTTTACTTCTTCATTAATCTTGACAGAGAGTTTTGGAGGGTATATCAATCTGGGCTGGATGTTGTTTTTTTTTTTTAATTTTAATGAGAAAAAAATAGCAATGAAAGTTTCAAAACAGGTTAGTAGGATAGGTACAATAATTAATGTATTGCATATTATTGTCTTCATTGTAG
>PVKA01005520.1:62661-89923 GCA_004027165.1 Ctenomys sociabilis
ATATATATATATATATATATATATATATATATATATATATATATATATATATATATATATATATATATATATATATATATATATATATATATATATATATATATATATGTATGTTTTACTACAAAGTGGTCTTTTAGGATTTGAAATACTTCACTCCATGATCTTCTAAACTTGATTGTGTTCATAACTGTGCTTTGATTCTGGTGGACTTTCCTTTAAATGTGATCTATTTCTTTTCTCTAACAGCTTTGAGTATGTTCGTCTTGTGGTGAATTTCTAAAATCTGGATTATTATATGTCTGGCTATAGACTTATTTTGTGATCATGGTATCTCCCCTGCCAGGTAAGTATATATAGACTTATTTTGGTTGATGTCTTTATTGTTTCAGTTCTATCAAGTTTGGGTTTTATTCTTAATAGTTTGTTTATTTATTTATTTTTTGAGATAGGGTCTTGTTATATAGTTCAGGCTGAACTTGAAGTCTAAGTAGTCCAATCAGGCCTTAAACTCGTGTTCATCCTGCCTCAGCATCCTGTGTTCTGGGATTATTGATATCATCTACCATGCTTGACCCTAAAAGTTAATTCTTTTTTTTTTTTTTTTTTTTTCTCACTATGCAGTTCAGGCTGGCCTTAAGCTCACTTTGTAGCTCAGGCTGGTCTTGAACTCACAACAATCCTCCTGCCTTAGCCTCCCAAGTGCTGGGATTACAGGCGTGCGCCACCACGCCCGGCCAAAAGTTAATTCTTATATGGATCTCTGGTTGCCATGATACTTCACATCACAAACACTGCTCTAGCCCTTTTAAATCTTGCATGGTCCCCTTCAAACTGACCACTACTTGAGCATACAAATCCCGCCTAGTGTTAGATATTTGTTAAATATATCTGTGTAGATTTTTGAGGAATATTATTAGTCAGTTGATCTGGGTTTTTAGGCTTAGCAGTTATCCAAGTGCATGTTTCTGTTTCTTCTGGCTGGATGCTAATGGTGTGTGTGTATCTTTAGTTTCCGGTGTGTTTAGCTCATCTTCTTGTGCTTCTGGCTTAAGAGAATAAGGTACTACCTTTCTTTGTTTTAGATGCCACTAATGAGATTGGGCTATATTATCTAGTTTGCCTTATCATTAATGAAATGAAAAGCCCATGGCATCACCATTTTATAATCCTCCAAAATAGCTTATGCATTGTGATTTCACACTAACAAGAAGCAATATCATCAGTAATACAAGAAAGTCATTTGAAAAATATATACACAGTATATATTTGTTCAGTATATACATGAGAAAAGTATTTTTGGATATATTAGAGAACATAAATAAAAATATTCATAAAGTATGTTTTTGATAATTTTTTAAAACTCTGAGCTGTGTAATTAATTCTCATAGTTTATATAGGATTAGAGATGCTTGTGTTACTTCCAACCAGGATAAAGAGCCCCTGGAACATTTATATCATTCAGGTACAGTATTCATGAGATACATACCCTAGTATTATCATTAACCTCTGAATTCTAACCTTAGTAGTATCACTAAGTCTTGGAATAAAGTTCTGGAAGATAGTTGATATTGTTCAGCAGAGCTTAAAATTTAGCCTTGAAAATGTCAAGGTGATCTTCCAGTAGATTAACTGGCTTCTACAACAAACTTCAAATCTCTCTAAAGAAATAAGAGCAATTCAGAGAACACACAATGTGTGAATTGAATCAAAATTACTATCCCTTCAGATAAGTAAGAAAATACATCCTGAAATCAAAAGAAAACAATTCTAGAAACAACAGTCTGAGACACAAGAGTTTGATAACAACTGTTACAGATTTTTCTAAGCGACTTAAATCTAAGTATGAACACCATAAAAATATAACTACAAGATATGCAAAAGTGACATAGTAGTTCTATGGATGAAAAATGCAATTTCAAATATGAACAATTTATTGAATGGGGCTTAATAGCACTCAGTGATAGAAAATATTAAAGCTAAAGTTTTCTGAGAAACATATCCAACTAAGAAATGTTAACTAGAGTTCCAGAAAAATGGATAGAAATGTGAAAACTTTTTAGAAGCAAAGCCTAAATGTTTTACACATAGCGTGTGAAAAGATTGATCATAGGAAATGTTTTTATAAGGAAATGTAGTAAACTCAGTCTTATGTGTTTGCCTCTGTTCTGAAAATTCTCCAATTTATATCTTCCTTTTTTTTTTCTCCTATGGTCTTAAGTTCCATTTTCAACTTTTTTTTTCTTGATATTTGACTTTTAAATATTTTAAAAGCACTTTTTGGTCTTGTCTGCAATTTAGTTCATTATCTTTTCATTAAAGAATTCTTTTTGTTTCCTTATTCTTCATTCTTTGAGTTACAGTTAACAGCCAGATGTGAGTCACACTTTTTCATTCGTCTCACTTGTGCCACTGGGACATCATCCTGTGTTAATCACCCCATTACCATGTCTCCTGTATCATTCTCTCTGTGTTTACTGCTATGGAATGCCTTCTTGCCATAGCTAACCACCTCTCTGTTTTAGCCTATTCTGTCCCTCCATCTGTATAAAATATTGTTATTGAGATAGATAATTTAAATAATCTATATTTGAAGTCTTAAGCATGCTATAATTAGCATCACTTATTTATTATAGTGTTCCTTAGAGCTGATATGATATTATTTTTAAGATTAAGGTATTAAAGTTTGGAAAGAATTTAATCAGCTACTATGGCCACATATTTAGAAAAAAGGTAGAACCAGGATTTAAACTGAAGTTAGTCTGTTTCAAAAGTTTATGTTCTGAAAACTTAGGGAAACCACTCAACCTTAGAAAGAGGCTGTTGGGCTGGGCATGTTGGTGTGATGCTGTAATCCCAGCACTTTTGGGGCTGAGGAAGGAGGATTGTCGCAAGTTAGAGATCAGCCTGGGCTACAAAGTCAGCTCAAAGCAAGCTGAACTATAGAATTAGTCCTTGACTCAAAAAGACCAAAATAAATCTGCAGTAATTTTGTTAAAACAACAACTATACACTTCACTATTCTAAGGAAGTTTGCAAGGGTTCACCTTATTTATATTACATTTATGTGAGAACTCTGATGAACCAAGGATAGCATGATGGAGCATTAGTAAAGACTAGCATAGATTTAAAGATCAAGGTGCTGTACAAATGAACGCTCCAAGCAATTAAAAAGTGAATGCCTTTGACGTGGAAAAGCTGAAACATTTGGGGAGAAGAAGATAACAAGCAGATGGTGCTGGTGTGTCTCTGTGTGGTGAAGGTCCTCTAGCATGGGAACCATCCCTTTTCACACTAAACCTAAAATTCTGAAGTGATAAATAAAAAAGATAGATATTAATTGAATTTTACATAGAATACTGTCCCACTTGACTTACATTTAATGAAATTCATTTATTCACTTTCTTGCATAGAAGGTATTTCCAGTGATGTCCTGTGAGCTAGTGTCTTTTATTCCCAGACAGGCTCTGTTTTTCTTGTTGGAAATGACATGGTCTTGTGTTTTCTAGTATTTCATCAGAACTATCTTCATCAAAACTCTGATATATATATATATTAAAGGAGCAGACATATGGTACACTTGAATATATATATATATATATATATATATATATATATATATATATATATATATGGAATAAATATACACTATATGTAAGATATGTTCTAGAACAAATTAAAACAAAGAGGCCATTAATTAAATAGCAATTCACGTTTTTGAAAATGAGAAGATTCTTTATGAAAATGCACCCAGTCACAGTATTACTTTTGATGATGTTTCCTGCTTTTATGGTTGCAGTCATCAATGAATTTGACTTTGCAGAAGCTATAGCTGTAATGAATTTGAAATAAAGTTTCCTTGGCTGTAGTCTCTGAAAAGATATCCAATCAGAGGAACGTTTCCTGCTGTTGCATCATTCAGACAAAACAAGTCTATGGCATTTAGGGAAAAAGAAGTGTTTAATGAATCCCTGAGATCTCCGCATTTGTATCTCTGAGGGAGTTCATGATAGTTAATTGCTTTTTTTCATTAGCAACTTAACTGGTAGTGGGATTATGATCAAGTGGGATTTATTAGGGTTACTTTATGAAAGAGTCAAATCTTATGCCAGTCTACAGATGTTACGGCTTTCTTGCGGAGCACTGGCTGACAGTGTGTCACAGAGATAAATATGCAAGCAGGCAGTGATGTGCACATACATAAACAAGCAGTAATTGGTGCCATTATTATCAGTGGGCTTGACCAGAGCCTGGTTCTCTAAATTTGTGTGATTTTAGAAGAAACCCTGGCCGTGTGGAAAGAGCAGAAATGTCCTGCCTTGCCTGATGGACTACCATAGGGTTTCTTCTTTACACTGCATGAATTCTGGAGTACTAACACTGGGACTTCTATGATTAGTATCTGACTAAGCATCATTTCCTGGAACTGTGAGTGTTGAGAAGCTTCACATTTTTCTCATCAAATGGATGAGAATTTCCCATGCAAAACTGAGTGGAATTTGTGAGAGGGGATATTCTTCATTTGTTTTTGACATTACATGAAAGGATTCCGTACTTTACTATTGAGCATGACATTAGCTGTAGGAATTCCGTAGACATCTTTTTTCAAATTTGACTGTTTCTCTCCATTCATACTTGGTTGATAGTTTTTGTGATGGGTAAGCATTGACTTTTATGAATTTTTTAAAAAAATTAATTTTGTTGAGAAAGAATTAGCAATGAGACAGTTTCAAAACAAGTTAGTAGAACAGTTACAATAATACATTGCATATTGTTGTCATCATAGTAGTTATTCATAGTACAAGATGCAGACATAATATCTTGTCTAAACATTATTAGTACAAATCTTTCTTCTCATTGAACTAAGAGCTATATATCTGTCCTAATTGATTTGTTTTCTTATTAATTTTATTGAGAAACAAATAGCAATGAGACAGTTTCTAATCAGGTTAGTAGTACAGTTACAATAATACATTGCATATTGTTGTCGTCATAGTAATCTAGTAGTCATTCATAGCACAGGATGCAGACATGATATCCTGTCCAAACACTATTAGTACAAATCATTCTTCTTATTGAATTAAGAGAAAGTAGCTGTATATCAATCTCTCTCTCTCTCTCTCTCTCTCTCTCTCTCTCTCTCTATATATATATATATATATATATATATATATATATATCACTACAAAATGGTCCTTCATGTATATCCCTTGTTTTTATTTAATTTTGTCAGAGATGGGTATTCCATTGCCATTTAAATATTGTAGGTGCATGAATTCAGAAAAATAATCCAATATAGTCTATTGGTCCACAATAATAATGGAAAAAGTTACATTTCATGATATATAGGTCCTGCTTTATCTTGGTCTTAACTATCCAGCAGAAAAGTATAAACACAAAGTATAAAAAGAAAGCCATATTAATATGCTGAACTGTAAAAGGCTCAACTCAACAATGGACATTGCCAGTCCTACAGATAACCCACTACTATTATGATCTACTGGAGTATATTGGATTATTTTGCTGAATTCGCACACCTGCAATATTTGAATGGCAATCAAATGTTCTTACTGAGTCTCATAAGATGGTTACATGGTTTTCCTGTTCTAGTAAAGTGAAATTGTTGATTGTTTTAAAAAACGTGAATCCATACTTTTCTCCCCTTTGTCTGTTTATGTTCAATTTGATGTCTTATGTTGGATTTAAAAATCATTTCAGTTGACTTAAGAGCTGTACATATTTAGAGATACAGTGTGTCTTTAAAATACAAGCATATGCTGTCTAATGAGCAGGTCAAGGTAACTGTCAAATATTTTGTAATCTCAATTTTGTGTGTGCATGTGTTCAAGACATTCAAAACCATTTTACTGTTTATTTTGAAATATGCTGTTTTTGATTAGCATAGTCTTATTATGCCACAGAACACTGGCAGTTATTATTCCTATTCAATTTCTGTTGGAATTTTAACTATATTTCCTTACAAACTTTTACTATATGATTTATACTAGCTTACTATATTTTATTGTGCTATTGGTGTTTTACATATTTCACTTTTCTATATTTTATAGAAACATGCTAGTCACTGTGGCAATGCTAAGACAGTGAATTACTTCATAATTTCTATAATGCTGGATTTTGATCTAAAGTGACTTGGCCTTATTAGAGCACTTTACTCCTGTTATTTTGATGGTTGTAGTGCAATTTTATCTTCAGCCTCAGAGCATTGTCCTTGCTCTAAGTACATGGTTTTCTGAGATATCATCTAAATGGCTGTTTGTTGACCAAAATCTCTCTACTGCCACTAGGTCAAATTCTAAGATCTTTCTATCATTGTGCAGGCACTGTGATTTCAGTCTCAGTTTGGTTCTTAATCTCATAGCAGCTCTTGTCTCCTAGACATGTGGAATCCTTGGCTATGCATCCAAAACATAGTATCTAGGTGAGAGCCAAAGTATCCTTTCTGTGGCTCCTTCCTCTCTGACCTCTAAGTTCTGGCTGTCTTTGCATTCTTGATCTCTGGTCTTCTTTATTCTAATAATAGAGGCTGTTGCCACTTACATGGCTCCTCTTCACTTTCTAGTTTGGAAACTGCATCTAGGAAGGAAGCTGGGGGTGAATACGGTATTCACCGCGATGTTGGCCTCCTTTAAAGAGTTTCATCCTTGTGCTATCGGTTTTCCAAAGTTTGCACATAGTATCTCCCTATATTTTTTTTTATAAAGCTGTTAGTGTTCAAAGAGATCATGCAATACTAGCTACTCTGTTCAGCCTGAGAGGTCTGATCAGTTGTATTTTCATTACTTTGCATTTCAGTCCAGCTACGTTGAAACCATATGGTTGTGTAGTTAAAGAGAGATTAGAACTGTAGAGACTTAATTCTGTGATTTTGGGCACGTGACTTCACTTTGCTAGAACTCCACAGTTCTTTGCATGCCAGATGAGAGTATATGTTAATCATGTGAAATCCTAAATTACTGGCATTGGAAATATTTACATTAAAAAAAAAAAACAACATAGTGGCCATTTTGATATCTAGGAAGAGTTTGACAGGAGTTTTGGGTTAGCCTAGAATTTGTATTTGTTAATTACATTAGGCGATGACTTCACTCAGCTATTGGTTTCAGAAACAAAGAATAAGATAATTTGTTCAGTTTATCGAAATCAAAATTCCATGCATTTGTTGGTTTAATGATACTGATAGAAAATAATGGCCCAAGAGATTGGACCTATGACAGAAAATGTTCGTCAAGACAGAGGTTACAAATAGTGAAGAAGCGACAAGAATATACAAAAACCACCTAAACAGGTCTTGGCAGAATGGCCGGTGCATGTGGCTGGAAGGCAGGGACAGTCAGTGGGAATTTCAACTAGTTAGTACTTTAGAGAAGGTCCAGTCTTAGTAAGATTATAGCAGTGACCTGAAAAATCTCATTATCTTTAAATTTATCTCCCATGAAAAGGCAGAAGGGAGCCAGAGAAGGCCCTTTTTATTATAATTTTCTGTTATCTGGAAGAGTAAAAAGCAGAAGAAGCACAAAAGCAAACAGGGTAGAAAATAACAATACATAAGTTACAGATTTTGAAAGCAAGCATAGCCGATGGGGTGATGGATGTATTATCTATTTTTGTCATTAAATCTGTTGCTCAGATTGACAGATACAATTATGCAAGATGGAACAAATGATTGAATATTACCACATGCTTCCAAGAAATGTTAAATTTTTGCTTTTGACACTCATTTTTTATTATTACTTTTTAAAAATTAAAGAGAGCATAGTAATAATTGACATGACATTAGAAATGTTACACATTTAGAAGATCAAGATGACAGGTATTTCAAGCATGGTTTTTCTTTATGAGAGCCATTCTTTCTGGGGTTAGTATTGCACATTGCTGTCCTCAATGTAGTTGTTTTGTTCACAGATTATTATCAATATAGGGAGTGAGTCAAGGTGAGTGTTGTACCCATTAACTGCCGTTTTAAAAAACTTGATGGAAATTCTTGGGACTATTGTCTTATCCAACTTGTATATTTACACGTGTGGCATTGCCCCTACCTTGTGTCCCAAATTTTCTCCTTTTATTTCTCTTTCGGTTTAATCCTTAGGGAGAAAATATGGTATTTACACATGTGGTCTGGTTGAATTCACTTATGAATATAGCCTCAAGTTAGATCCACTTACCTAAGAAGGCATTGAGTTTGTTTTTCTTTATAGCTGAGTAATGCTCCATTGTATATAAATACCACATCTTTTTAATCTTTTACAGGGACAGGCATTTTGGTTGTTTCCAAGATTTGGCTATGACAAAATGTGCTGCTATAAATATCAGTGCACATATATCACCTTGATATGATGTTTTCAGTTCTTTTGGGGAAATTACCAGAAAGGAGATAGCTGGATTGAATGGGATTTCCAGCCCTAGTTTTTTTTTTTTTTTTTTGAGGAGTATCCATACTGACTGCCATAATGGTTATACCAGTCTACATTCCTACCAGCAGCAAAGGGTTCCCTTTTTCCCTGCAACCTCTCCAACATTTGTTGTTGGTTGATTTCTTTATGAGAGCCATTCTTTCTGGGGTTAGATGGTATCTGAATGTTGTTTTAATTTGCATTTTTCAATTGGCTTGACTTTGTTTATTATTTCTGGGAGCTTCTTGGGGGAGCCTTTTGGGTCTCCAAAGTAGAGTGTCATGTCCTCTGTAAATGATATTTTAACTTCTTCTTTATCTGTTTTTATTCCTTTTATTTCTCTCTCTTGTTTAAAAGCCTGGATAATGATTCCAGAAGTATATTGAATAGAAGTGGTAATAGAGGACATGCTTGTCTTGTACCTGATCTGAGGTTAAAAGATCTGTTTTTCCCATTTAGGATTATGTTGGTCTTTGGATTGTCAGAGATGGCTTTCATCAGATTGTGGTAGAGGCCATCTCTATTCCAATTTTCTGTAGGGCTTTGAACATGAATGAATGCTGGATTTTGTCAAAAACCTTTTTTGCATCAACTGAGATATCATGTGGATTTTGCTCTATTGATATAGTGTATTACATTTATAGATTTGCATATGTTGAATCATTCTTGCAATTCTGGGATGAATCCTACCTGGTCATGGGGTATAATGTTCTTAATGATTTGCTGTATTCTATTTGCTCAGATTTTGGTGAGGATTTTTTGCATTTATGTTCATGAGGGAGACTGGCCTGTAGTTGTCTTTTTTGTTTTTGTATCAGTATACTATTTGTCTTCAGGAATGATTTTGGAAGTATTCCCTTTCAATTTCTTTGAAGGGTTTGGCATTATATCTTATGTAAATTTATTGTAGAATTCAGCTGTGAATCCACCAGCACCTGGACTTCTCTTTGTTAGTAAGTTTTTTTAAATCACATTTTCAATTTCGTTAGCTGATATTGGGTTATTGAGCATTCCTATATCTTCTTGATTCAGTTTTGATAATTTGTACCTTTCTAGGAATCTGTCCATTTCTTCTGTGTCTTCAATTCTGTGAGACTGAAGATTCTTTTTTTTTTTTTTTTTAAATTTATTTATTTATTACAGTGTCTTGCTACACATCACAGACTCTTTTTTTGGGGGGGGGGAGGATCAGCTCAGCCCTCCCTGGGGGAGGGGGTTGGCATGGCATGTGGTGCTGGGGATCGAACCGCGGTCCCTGAGAGCTTGCCTAAGCAGGCGCTTTATACCGCTAAGCTATCTTGCCAGCCAAAGATTCTTAAAGTAGCTATAATCTGAATTTCCACAAGGTCTGTGATAATTTTGCCATTTTCATTCTCTATTGCTTGAATTTGAGTTTTTGTTTGCTCTTTTTGATGAGGTTAGCTAGGGGTTTATTAATTTTATCTAATCTTTCAAAGAACGAAGGACTGGGGAGATGGCTCAGTAGAATAAATTCTTCCCTGGCAAGCATAAGGGCCTGAGTTCAATCCCCAGCTCTGCCAAAATAATCAAAGAACGAGCTTTGTGATTTGTTAATTCTTTGTGTTGTTTTCTTTATAATTGATTACATTAATTTTTGCTCTAATCTTCATAATTTCCTGCCTTTTTCGGGCTTTGGGCTTCATTTGCTCTTCTCTTTCTAGATGTTTGAGGTGTAACATTAGGTTGTTTATTTGTTCCTTTTCAGTTTTCCTAATGTGTGAGTTCACAGCTGTAAATTTCCCTCTAAGAACTGTTTTCAATGTATCCCAGAAATTCCAATAAGTTATGTTTTAATTTTCATTGGACTGTAGATATTGTTTGATGTCTTTTAATTTCATCTGTAACCCATTGGTTGCTGAGGACGGTGTTATTTAATTTCCATGTGTTTATGGGGTATTTGTGATTTCTTTTGTCATTTATTTCTAGTTTTCTGGCACTGTGGTCAGATAATATACATGGGATAATTTCTGTTTTCTTGCATATACTTAAGCATGACCTATGGACTATTATGTGATCTATTTTAGAAAACATCCAATGTGCTTCTGAAAATTCAGATATTGTTGGGTGTAGCACTGTTATGTCCACCAAGTCCATTTGTTCGAAGGTCTGGTTCAGTTTGGCTACCTCTTTGCTAAGTTTTTCTCTGCTTGACCTATCATTTTGAGATAAGGGGGTGTTATGTGTCCTGTTAATGACAATGGAGTGCCCACCTTTGACAGGTGTAGACAAAGGAAGGCGTATAGAAAGAAAAAATTCATGATGTGTGTGTATAGACAGTACAGTTGGGATAGATAATGCTGTGCTTCTACATAATCCTATGTGAGGCAAGATTTGCACTGATGGTGGTTGGACAGGATATTATGTTGGCTTCTAATACTATGGTCATCCACTAGGAAAATAATTATTGAATTTTTGATATAATTCAGGTATAAAAAATAAGATAAGCAAACAGCTACACTCTTAATTTACTGATAAGAGACATCTGCTATAATAATGTCTGTAAGTATAATATCATGCATGCACCTTGTACAATACCAAAACAGTATGAAAACAGTTTGCAATGTATTAATTTATCAAATCTGTCTTGTTAAGGTATCTTAAAACTGTCTGATTGATATTTGTATTTCAATAAAATAAAAAATAAATTAAAAGAAAAGATTGTTGTATTGGATATTAAATTTTTTATGTTCATTGAAATTTGTCGGATGCTCTTGTGTTTAGTACATACATATTTTTTGGCTTTTTCCTCTTCCTGTTTTATTTTTTCCCTACCCAGTATGTAATGGCCTTCTTTATTTTTCTCCAGTGTTTGATTGTTTGCCCTATTTGTTGGATTCTTTCCATTCTTATTCATGGAGTTACAGTCATTTTGATCACTCTCTAGAATATCATTTAGTAGTCTCTGTAGGGTTTGCTTTATTGTCATGAAATTCTTTAGTTGTTCTTTGTCATGAAAGTATTTTACTTCTCTATTAAACTTGAAAGAGATCTTAACTATCCAGCAGAAAAGTATAAAAATGAGGTACATAAAGTAAAGCCATATTAATATGCTGAGCTGTGAAAGGCTCAAGTCAACAACTTCTGCAGATAACCCACTACTATTTTAGGCTGCTGGACTGTATTGGATTGTTTTGCTGAATTCATGCACCTATGGTATTTAGATGCCAATTGAATACTCATCTCTGACAGGACTAAACAAAGAAAGGGGATACAAAGGAAGGACCATTATATACAGCATACTTAGGATAGATATATAGCTACTTTTGCTTAATTCAATGAATAGAAAGATTTGTACTAATAGTGTTTGGACAGGCTATCCTGTCTGTTTCTTGTACTATGGATAACCACTAACAAGATACCAATGTACATTGTATTAATTATTGAAGCTGTACTATTAATTTGTTTTGAAACTGTCTCATTGCTATTTGTTTCTCAACAAAATAAAAAATAAAAACAATAAACTTGAAAGAGAGTTTTGCAGGGTGTACCAGTCTGGATAGGAATTTGTTTTCTTGCAAGACTTGTAGTACTTTGCTCCTTGCTCTTCTTGACTTCATGGTTTGTGAAGTCTGTGATTATTCTGCCATTATCTTTAAATGTGATCTGTTTCTTCTTTCTAGTGGCTTTTAGTGTACTGTTCTTGTGCTGAATTTCTGGAATCCTGCTTATTATATGTCTGGGTGTAGTTTTAATTGGGTTGATGTTATTTGGAATTCCATATGCTTTGGTTTCCTGAATATCAGATTGTTTCCCTATATTTGGGAAGTTTTCTTCTTCTTTTGTATCAACTCCTTTTTATTGATACCTATTAGTCTTATGTTGTTCATCTTTACATCATTTTGCAGATGTTGAATTACTTTTTCCTGGATCGTAATTGTTTTTAGGAGATCTTTCCTTACCTTTTCACTAGCTGCAATGGTGTCTTCAAGGTCTGAAAGTCTATCTTCATTTTCATTTTTGCCAACTTGTGATTGAGATTTTAGTTTCCTGTATACCTCCTTGAATCTGATTTATGAATTCTATTTTTTTTCTATATTGCTCATTCAAGGATTACATCATTTTTCTATTCCCTCTTATTTTTTTCAGTGTCTTGTTTAGTAGCACTAAGTGACTCATTATGGTTATTGGTTTTTTTTTTTTTTTAACTTTGGTGATTATTTCTGATCTGGTTTTCTTTATACCTTTCTGCAGTTGTTTCTTTATTTTGATGCTATTATTTTAGAGATTTCAGGTGTGTGATTTCTGTTTTCTTCAATGTTAGTGTCTCCTGCATTTGTTCTGTTGGGCTCAAGCCCTGAGAATGCATTTTGTTCCTCCTCTTTATCATTTTGTATAGCACTGCCTGCTGACATTTGTTGTAGAGCTTTGGTGTTGTTATTATCTTAGCACCTAGTGATATTATTATCCAAGGGAGATTATATGGTTAAGGCAGTTACAGTTTTGTATTTACAGTACTATAATTAGCAACACTAATTATGGGTAGTGAGATTTAGCAGTTGATGATCTTTTGTAACTAATGAGTTTGTATTTTAGACCAGAAGAGCAAACACTATGAGTGTACAGCTAAGCAGATATTAATTTGGGAATATATATTTAAATTAGTTCCCTAAGTTCTGTCTGTTCACCTCCCCTTGATGTACCTGAAATATTTCAGGCAGACTAGATCACTAGATCACCCTGGTTACCTGTTGCCTCCTCTCTCAGCAGAAGAGAGAGAGAGAGAGAGAGAGAGAGAGAGAGAGAGAGAGAGAGAGATAGAGAGAGAGAGAGAGAGAGAGAGAGAGAATAAGAGAGAGAATGCTCTCATCAATTTGGGTATGGCAGTATGTCACAGCTTACTTGGTCTGGATTTATGATATTCAAACTTGTCCCACTGGGCCTGGCTTGGGTCTGGCTGCTGTGCTCTGCTTCTTTTTGCTGCAACCTGTGGAAGTGAACCTGCTCTGCCCCCCTGCAAGATGTTCTGCTCCTGGATTAGCTGGCTGAGTCTTGCCCCTAGACACTCTACTGGCAGTTCCACAGCAGGGTTCCACTCCAGGCCTGTGCACTGGCGGGTAGTTTTGGTGGGAGGTGGTTGTTACCACATGCTGGGCTTGTCTGCTGGCTTGAGGGAGGTTCCATCCGGCTCTCATAGTTTTTGAAGCTGGGAATAGTGCAGTAAATTTGTGAAGTGAATTGAAATATTCATAGTCCCAATGTAAGTTCCAATGATTCTCTGTGTTAAAGTCTTTTGGCTCTTATAATTTCTTTTTATTTATTATTCTTGGGGAGATTCTCAGATTCATGTAGATGAGAATGCTGCTTTCTGGATTGTAATGAGGCTCAACTTATGTTTGTGAGAAGGGGTTTGGAGTCAAACAGAGCTAGGCATGACTCTGGGCTCTGAAAGACATCTCTGTGAGCATTTAACCCCCAAAGTCATATTATGTTGCCAAAAACAAGAAATATAATTGTACAGTGATTTAGTTCTTTGCGGCTATGGATTAATGCAAGGGGATTATGTCCGGTACACTATTGGGTATTCAAGAAATGGCAATGAACAACATTTTTCCATATGATTCTCTTAGAAGTACAGAAGAACTCCTACTTGAATGAAATAATTATTTCTAAAAGTTATATCAAACAATTCTAAGGGCTAAAGACACATTTTTTATTGCTTAAGAAGTACAGTTTTATGTTGAAAATCGTCTGGATAGAATCTGTGCCTTAAAAATAAGGTCAGTTAGCCTTGTAACCCAAAATCAAACTTATTTCCCTGTTATCCATAGGCTAGAAGCAGGCTGTCTCTTTTTTGGAAGTGGTAACAGGAGGTGGTATCTTTGGCAAATTACCTTTTTTAAGTTATGTTCTGCAGTTCAAAGGCATTTATGAGATAAATTAGAGATTTTGATCTGCTTATGTAGGCTGAACTTGAAGCTGTTGTCTTCAATTTACAAGGTCTTTATCCTCCCTGGGGAAAAAACAAGGACAAAAGATAGTCAAGTACTGTATATTGTTATAGCTGTAAATAAATGAAGGTGAGTGTCTGCCTGATCCCGTCAGTAATGTAACACTTAACAAAGCATAAGACTGGGACTGTTGAAGGTCTAATTTTGGCTAAGTCTCATTTTTGAACATATTTTACTGAGTTAGTTTTTTCAGTTGTCTCATCTGTGAAATAAGGATAATAATATTGTCACATAGCTCTTAGAATAGAACTTTTCATAGTAAGCTCTAAATAAATTTCAGCTTTCAAGAACATAAGTGCTATAGCCACTTAAACTAAGAGATTGTGGAAAAACACAAAAACACTTTTAATTAAAAAATAAAAGTAAACTAATAATCTAAGAATCTGAACTAAACACAATAAGAATAGAGCCTCCCTTTTTCATCTTGGATCATTGCACCAGAACTACAGTGACTTCTACCTTTCAAGGCAGGGAAGAGACCCAGGAGCAGCAAGTGAAGCAGAGGCAGAGGAGGGAAGGATATAGTAAAAAGACTGATTTCAAAATGAACAATCATCAAGCTAGTTTGTGGTACCACATTTTTGAGCAGCACCAACTGTTGTTCTGGAAGTACATTTAGCCTGGAAATTAAAGTTTTTGGTAATTTGGCCTGGGGACATAACTCAGCGGTATAAGTGCCTGTCTGGCAAGCATAAGGTCCAGAGTTATTTTTTTTTCGTGTGTGTGTGTGTGTGTGTGTGTGTGTGTGTGTGTGTGTGTGTGTGTTACAAAGGGCTGAACCCAGGCTCTCATACATTCAAGACAGACGTTCCACTGAGCTATATATCCACTCTTTTTATTTTGTTTTACTTATTTACCTTTTGTATTTTATGGAAGGTTCTACATGGTATTCAGGATCTCACTACTTGATCTGACTCATAGTGATTTGCCTGTTTACAGGCTCCCAAGAGTTGGATTACAGGTGTGCACCACCATGCCCAGTATCAAAGGCCTTTGTCAGATGCCCCAGGAGTGAGGCAATCATGGCAGGCACTTTAATCTGCTGAGCTATTTAAGGTTTAAAGTTTGGTCTCCGATACTACAAAAAAGTGAAAATTCTGATAATTGGCTGCCATTCATAGTAAAGGGGAAAAGTTCCTCTTTTCAGCCAAGTTGAAGTCTTTTTTTTTCTGAATTCCTTTCAAGAACAATGAATAGATATAGGAGGGAAGTCTTAATGTTTGTTTCTAACTGGTCGTTTTTTCTTGACCCCACAGATCACAAGAGATCATTGTCATAAAGGAGAATGGCTGACTGGAACTCTTCTGTGACAGAATTCATCCTCGTAGGTTTGACACACCAACCAGGACTCTGGATCCCCCTATTCTTCTTGTTTCTGGGTTTCTATTTGCTCACGGTGCTGGCAAACCGGGGCTTGATCATCCTAATAGCACTGAACTCTCATCTGCACACCCCCATGTATTTCTTCCTATTCAACCTCTCCATAATAGATCTATATTACTCTGCTACCATCACCCCAAAAATGCTGATGAGTTTTATCTCCAAGAAGAACATCATTTCATACACAGGATGCATGACTCAACTTTTTTTTCTTCTGCTTCTTTGTTAATTGCGAGTCCTTTATCCTTTCAGCAATGGCGTATGATTGCTATGTTGCCATCTGTAAGCCTTTGGTTTACATGGTCACTATGTGTCCCCGGGTGTGTTCACTCCTCTTGTTAAGTGTCTATGTCATGGCCTTCATCTCGGCCATGGCTCATGCAGGAAACATAATGAGCCTGACCTTCTGCTCCAACAACCTCATCAATCATTTCATGTGTGATATCCTCCCCTTCCTTGAACTGTCCTGTAATAGCAGTTATGCAAATGAGTTAGTTGTCTTTGTTGTTGTGGGTATTGATATTATACTACCTGTTGTTCCCATCTTCATTTCTTATGCCCTCATCTTGTCTAACATTCTTCACATTCATTCCAAGGAGGGAAGATCTAAAGCCTTCAGCACATGCAGTACTCATATGACTGGTTCTTCTTTACTTTGGTTCTGGGAGTTTCATGTATCTGAAGTCACCAACTCTTTTACCCCTGGAGCAAGGAAAAGTGTCTTCTCTGTTTTATACCATTGTTGCACCTATGTTAAATCCATTAATCTATAGCTTGAGGAATAGGGATGTTAAAATTGCCTTTAGGAAAACCTTGGCGAGAAAAACATTTTGTTAAGAAAGGGGTTGTATTTCAATAAAGAGATGAAAAGGTTTGTTTATTGAAATATATGTTTTTATTTTACTGTGTAGTATATAATGTGTACATTCCTTATGGGATGTTGATATGTGTACATGAACATCTTCATTTCTTTTTCATTCCCTTTCCCATTCCTTTACCAACCATCCCTGTATTCCCCTTTGTGTCAGTTACTTGTCTCTTGCTGCTAGGACAAAATACTCAATACCTAAAGTGAAGGAAGGAAAGGTTTATTTAGCTCACAGTATAAGTGGAAACTTCAGTCTATACTTGGCTGGTTCTGAGATGGAGTGGCACATGGCACAGGGCAGCTGTTCAAGGTTGAGGCAAAGAGTAGAGGGCAAGTGGAGAGGCAGTCGCTCAGGCAGCTAGTGAGCCTCTCTCACCTCCTCACATTGTAATGAAAATTACTGGCCCCAGGGAGTGTACAGAAGCCATATGCACAATAATCAATAACAAACTCCAGAAACTGCCCCATCACCCCATGAGGCTTTGGGTGCGGTGGACACCTAGATACGAACTATAACATCCTTCTTTTCATCTGTACCTGTTTGAAGTACATAATGTTTACTTTCCTTATGTGAGTTGGTACATGTACATTCCACATCCCAATTTCTTTTATTTATCTCTTGTCCTTGTCTCACTCCTGACTTTCTCAATCCCTTGACTCCTTGCTCTCTGAGGACAACTCATTACCCTACTTTCTTTTATCTCTTTTCTTTTTCTTTTGACTTTGGGTTTCTCATACAAGAGAAACAATGTGATATTTAAGATTATATGTTATTTATTTCATTTAACATTATGGTCTCAATGCATCCATCTTCCCACAAATGACTCAAGCTTATCTTTCTTTTTAAGCTTATCTTTCTTTCTTTCTTTTTTTTTTTTTTAAGTTGAAAAACCATTTATTTCACTGGAAAGATAAAAGTGATCCAACTCTAGGTCTAGCTTTTGGGCTAAAAGAAACCCAAGAGCAGTGGTGACTCTCTCACTGAGGACATTCCCAAATCCAGCACCCATTGGAGGCAGGAGGCAGGGAGGAGACAGGGCAGCCCCCACCACAGTTTCTGCATACAATGAGGCCTGCTGGGAAAACAGAACATGAGGGGGAAGCTACAGAAGTATTAAACAACAGCAAGAACAGGATAATGGGACTAGAGAAAAAAAGAAAAGAGGTCTGAGCTTAGCAATGTAAATTGAGGTCCATGGTCCCTGAGGGACTGAATGCACAGAGCCAAAAACGTCCCAGAGATGGGGTACCAACGAAATGTGTATTCTCATGCACAACCGCAGCTCGGAATTTCAGCCCACACACATCCTACCTTGAAACTCAGTGTTATCAAGGCCCCTGATGGACTCCACTGCATCTTCTGTCCGCCCCATGTGTAAAAAGGCATAATCTTTCATGATGTCACATCTGATGACTGGACCATATTCCTCAAATTTGGCCCGAAGCTCTTTGTTAGTACAGGGGGGGCTGACGTTACCCACGTGTAACTTGGTTGAAACTTTGCTCTTGTTTTTGCTTGCTTCCACATTGATGTTCACCCCATGCAACTTATAGTGGTGCAAGTTCCAGATGGCATCCTCCGCCACTGTCTTGTCCTCTATGTGCACAGAACCATAGTTCTTAATGACGTCACATTCCAGCACCTTCCCATACTGTTCAAAGAGTGAGCGGATCTCTTGCTCTGTGGCCTCCCAGGGCAGGTTTCCAATGAACAACTTCATCATCTCGATCCAGCTGCATGGAAATCTGCAGGGTCTCTTTCTCATGGCATGGACGCTTCAGACAAAACGCTAAAATGGCCAAGCTTATCTTTCTTGATGCACAGTAGTATTCCCTTTTTTTTTTCCTTTTTTGCAGTACCGGGAATTGAACTCAGGACCTTGTACTTGACAGGCACGTGCTTCTTCTACTGAGCTATCGCTGCAGCCCATCCACTGTTTATAAGTATCATATTTTATTTGTTCATTCATGTGTTGAAGGATCTATAGGCTGCTTCCAAAGTTTAGCTCTCATGAGCTGTGCAGCTATAGTATGAAAAGGAAAATGTCAGATTATCACTATTTTCACATGATGTGATCCTGTATATAAAAGAACCTAAGTATCCAAGAAACACTCTTATAGTTAATAACAATGTTTGTAATAGCAATATATAAAATTAACCTGAGGGTATTTGGCTGACCTTGTCAGATACAAAAGCTATATTTCTTGTTATATATGTCTTGCTTTATCTTGGTCTTAACCATCCAGTAGAAAAGTATAAAAACAAGGTACAAAAAGAAAAGCCATATTAATATGCTGATCTGTAAAAGGTTCAAGTCAACAACTTCTGACATTGCCAGTCCTTTGGATAACCTACTACTATTAGGGATCACTGAACTATATTGGATTATTTTGCTGAATTCATGCACCATTATTTAAATGGCAATGGAATACCCTTCTCTGACAAAACTAAACAAAAAAGAGTGATATAAATGAAGGACCATTTTCTACACACACACACACACACACACACACACACACACACACATATGGATAGCTATACAACTACTTTCTCTTAATTAAATGAGAAGAAAGATTTGTACTAATAGTATTTGGACAGGATATCATGTCTGCATCTAATACTATGAATGACTACTATAAAGAGAATAAAATGCAATGTATTAATTATTGTAACTGCCATACTAATCTGCTTTGAACTGTCTCATTGCTATTTGTTTCTCAATAAATTAATAAAAAAGAAAGAAAATTAACACAAATGTCAAGAGCATTACCATATACTAATAATGAAGTCATTGAGAAAGAAATTAAAGAAAAAATGCCATTCACAATAGCATGAAAAATTAAACATTTATGAATTAATGTAAGTGCAAGACCTCCATAATGAAGACCACAGTACTCTTAAAAAGGCAAGTTCAGAAGGTTCCTGAATATGGAAATATACCCTGTATTGATGGATAAGAATAGCTGATGTAGCACAATAGCTAGCCTTCCACAATTATTGTACAGAATCAGTACAATTCCAATTAAAACTCCAAAAATATTCTTCCCAGAACTGGAGAAAGTGATTCTGAAGGTCATATGGAACTAAGAATGATCCAGAACTCAATCCTTTGTAATAAGAGCTAAGTAGGAGGCATCCTAACCCTAGACTTTGAGTCATATTATAAGGTTACTGTCATAAAAATAGCATGTTTCTTACACAAAAATAGTTATGGAGATCACTGAAACAGAATAGATCATGTACAAATAACTCAACAATTTGATTTTTGACAAAGATTTCCAAAATATACACTATGAGAAAGATAGCTTCTTTACTAAATGGTATTGGGAAAAGTGGCTCTTCACATGCAGAAATCTGGTTAGACTTTTATTTCTCTCTATGCATTAAGCAAAATCAGAATGGATCTAAGAAATCCAAGTGTGCTGCTGCATGCCTATAATCCCAGTACATGAGAGGCTGAGGTTGGAGGACCGTGGTGAATTTGAGGTCAACCTGTGTTACCTAAGTGAGTTTAAGGCCAGCCTATACTCAATAATGGGATCCTGTTCTGAAACAAAACAAAACAAAAGGAAGCTGCAGAACACAAACAAACTGGATCTAAGTACTAAATGTTAAGCCAGAAACAATTAAAATGTTGGAAGTCAAGATAGGCAAAACTCTTCTTGTCATAGACATAGGCAATGAGTTTCTGAACAGAACACCAGTTGCTCAGGAAATAATTCTGAGAAACAACAAATGAGATCATATTAAAGTAAAATGATTCTGCACAATGTAAGAAACAACCAGCAGAGTGGAAAGATAACCTAAAGAATTGGGAAATTTTTCTGCCAGTCTGATTCCTCAAGCAGAAGACTCAGTCTAGAATATATAATGGTAAAAAATTTGATCCCCCAATAAGAGACCCAATAAAAAAGTGAGCATTTGAAATAAATAGGTACATTAGTGGAGAAGTACAAATGGTTCACAAATATCTGCAGATATACTCAACATTGTTAGAAAATTGAGAAATGATAGTTACATAAATACTTAGTGAGATTCAATCTTCCTGCAGAAAAACGACCATCATCAAGAAATCAAATAATAACAAATGCTGGAGAGGCTCTAGGGAGGTAGGAAGCCCTTTCACATTGCTGCTGAGAATGTAAGCTAATCCAAGCACTATAGAAATCAGAAGGAAAATTAGTTTTTAATTTTTTTTAGGTATTGGGAATTTAACTCAAGAGCTTTTGCTTGCCAGGCAGGTTCTGTGCCACTGAGGTACACTCCCAACCTAGAATGGAAATTATTCAAAAAAGTAAAACAGGAAATTTCACTAGACCTAGCTGCTCTTTGTATTGATTCTTTTTTACTAGATTATATATTGCTTCATGACTATGAATGTGATAATTTTGAGACTTGTCAGGAGTTAGTTTGTGTATTTGAGCCTGTATTTTTAATGAGTTAGCAAGTCCTGTTGTATATTATGTCTTGTACAGAGAGAGAATTTTGAAACTCTCTATTTATGTGTTTAGTTCATATCTATTCTCCCTGATCCTTTACTGCCTTACCTGAACCATTCCAGGATTTATATATTCTGAGCAAATTTCCTACAATTATAAATATTAAGTAAAACCACATTTTTCTAAACTCTGAAACATTTAATTCAACCTCCTTACTTAACAGATAAAAGACATTGAGAAATATATGTGGTTTTCATGGACACACAGATATCTTGTACCAAAGGCTTTGTAATCTAGGTCCTTGAATCTAATATACTTTTTCTTTTATAAAGCAATGATTTCTTCTTAAGTACTTTTATATTTCCTCTTCAAAGTCTGATAATATACTAAAACACGATTATTTTCAGAATAGTATAATATAACCCATTAATAAGCATATTTGAATGCTACCTTTTCTTTAAGAAGATGGGCAATGAAAAATTTTCTTAGCTCAGTCTTGGCCATATGACAGAGCAAGACATTTAGATGGTGTGGGTTATCATATTCTGTAAGGACTTAAAGTTCAATACATCAATACTTGAAGGAAAATACCTCTTCCATGTTATGCCAAAGATGTTTGATATTTAGACAGATGGGATAAACTGAACTGCATATGTTGCAGGGTAATAATCAGCTTCTCTTCTGGAAGGTTAACAACCTAAGTTTGCAGACCAAAAATTGGACAAAAGGAAGGGCTGAGGGCCAGGGATATGGCTCAGTGGAATAAGCGCTTCTCTGGTAAGCACTGAGTTCAATCCTGGTTCTGCCAAAAACAAAAAGGAAGGGCTGCAAGGTCAGCCAACATTTTGGCCCTAGCCTTTCAAGGTCAGTGAAGACTGAGGGCATAGGAGAACCTGTACTATAACATCACATAACTCAGTTGTGCCCCAAGTTTTCTGATCAAGGAGATTATGGAGCCACAGAGGAATTGATGATGTATAGTGTGCCTAAGGAGAGTCACATGGAGAGAAAACTTTCTCTCAGGCTTCATAGAGAGCAAATTGGTCAAGTAATGGCCGTGACTCATCTGCATGGTTGACACTGACAAAGGATCTACAAAGTACAGTACAGGGTTACAGGATAAATCCTGACTGACCTTATCAGATACAAAAGCTACATTTCTTGTTATATAGATCTTGATTTATCTTGGTGTTAACCATCCAGAAGAAAAGTATAAAAACAAGGTACAAAAAGTAAAGCCATATTAATATGCTGAGCTGTAAAAGGTCAATAACTTCTGTGGATAACCCACTATTATTGTGGACCGCTGGGCTGTGTTGTAGTGTTTTGCTGAATTCAAACACCTATAATATTTGAATGCCAACAGAATACCCATCTCTGACAGGACTAAACCAAAAAAGGGGATACAAAGAAATGACCTTTTGTATTTGTATGTACAGAATAGTTAGGATAGATATGCAGCTACTTTCACTTAATTCTATGAGAAGAAAGATTGGTAGTAATAGTGTTTGGACAGGATATACTACCTGCTCCTTGGACGATGGATAACAACTAGGCAGATAACAATTAAAAAAGTACTAATTATTGAAACTGTACTATTAATCAGCTTTGAAACTGTCTCATTGATATTTGTCTCAATAAAATAAAATAAAATAAAATAGATGGTGTTGGTTAGGTGGGTTTAAGACTAAGGTCAAATGTGGAGTCCTCTATCCTCAGTTTACTGAAAAAGAACCTCTATAGGCTGATGGTTGGCAAAGATGCTTAGAGGAAAACTATACATTACATCGTGACTCAGAAAATAATAATTTAGATGCCTTTTGGAGTTAGATAGTGTATTTGAGCCATGATGGAGAAATTTGCTGCCCAGGAAAACAAAAAAGGACCTAGAAGTTTTAATGGAACCATTAATATTTAGGGGATTTAGGTAGTTATGATAGCGCATCATCTAGTAGTTGTTTACTAGAAAAGACAATTTACTTCATTTTAATATTTAAGACCAACTAAACCAATCACTACTAATTTTCAGTTTCAGCTATTTTTATTTTCTATTGTATTTTTTAGTATACTAGTAGGAAGATTTATTTCCCTGAATATCCAAAGTTCTACATGGCTAGGTAGATCCATTTAAATCAATCATTGGATAAGATTTTGTCTTTAATAAACAAATGATTTCTTTTTGCTTATATTTCCTTTCTGCAGAAGGGATAAAAAAAAATTTGGGGCCTTCACCAAGAACTCCAGGCAATTTTCATTATGAGAGTTTCTTAGGCCCAGAGATTTGTCCTAGTGGCACAGTGCCTGCCTGGAAAGTGCAAGGTCCGGAGTTCCATTCCCAGCCCCTGAAAACAACAAAAATAAACCAAAAAGATTTCTGATTGATATAGTGTCTTTCTTGCTCAAATTGGCAAAGGCTGAGCTTGAACTTCCTACTGTCCTGCCTCAGCCTTTTAGCGTGCTGGGGTGTTATGAGCATGTGTCAGTACACCTGTTTGGCTATGTCTTGTTGAGTGGAAGCATCATAATAGGAGAGTAAAAAATATTGAAAAGTAATCTCAGAAACCCAACACTCTATCTATACGGAATGTGAAAACAATAAAAAAATAGAAATAAACAATTACAAATTTTTACACAGAAATTTAGAAATTTAACCATATACAGGATAGTCCTATGACATTTTTTCTTCTTTCATGTTTTCATTTATTACCTTTTTTAAAAAAAATATTTACTTGAGAGAGTATAGCAGTAATTTTTTTATTTTATTAAAATTTATTCAAAAGTCATGCCAACATTTATTTACATTTATGTTCAACTGAGAATTTATTCTTCCCTTCCCTCAAATTACATTCAAGATGCAAAGTTGTAATAGTGTCTTCTGCACTATTCTGCTAGGAGCAGTAATTGATATGACATTAGAAGCAGTATACTTTTAGAAGACCAGAATGACAGGGATTCCAATCATGGCCCTAGTATTACACATTGCTATCTTCAGTGTAGTTGCGTAGTTCACAGGTATCAGCGTATATAGTCAGGGTGAGAATCCTACCAATTAACTTCTATTTTCAAAAACCTGATGAAGATTCTCAGGATCATTGCCTTAACTATCTTATGTATATAAATCTATGGTTTTCCCCTGCCATGTTTCCTAGCTTTTCTCCTTGCCCTCTCTTTGTTGTTTAATCCTTAAATTCTTGCTTTCCATTTATTTGTGTTATGCCTTTCGATTTTTATTTCCTCTTTTGAGTTCGTATATTAGGGAGTATACATGATATTTATGCATGTGGGTCTGGTTTATTTCACTTATGAGTATAAATTAATGATAATGACAGCTTCAAGCATTTATGAGCATCTGGACCTCTCATTTATTGCCAGCCAAAGTATAAAATATCATAAAGCCTTTTGAAAAAATTGGTAGGAATTAAAATTACCTATTTGACACATTACAGAAAATTCTCTCCTGAACATTTATTATAGTGTCAGGACAGCATATTTCCATCAAAATACTTGTGGATGGATATTAATAGCGTTTATATTTATATCAGTACTACCGTTTTGATAAACAACCCAGTTTCCCTGAACTTGAGAGTGAGGATGTTCATGTGAGAGAATATTGCTCAGCAATAAAAATGAGTTAACTGCTGACACACAAATGCGTGAATTGTTACATGAACAAAGATTTTCACTGAATGAAAGGTATTTGTCACAAAGGTGTATAAAATGGATAACATTTTTGCAAAATAAACAAAAGGTGTATATGTAAGGGAGAGTGAGACTGAAATCCAGCAGTAGGTGTTCAGGTGATGGTCATTCATCATATTGGGGAGCTTTATTTTTTTGTATTTAGTGCAAGGTCTACAGGGTCTGCAGGGTCTTACTACACAGATCTAAACTTTAGTGATTCTCCTGTTTTCAGCTTTCCAAGCTCTGGGATTACAGGTGTGCGCATCACCTCCAGTCTCAATCGCCATCTCAGCGCACCCTGGGGGCAGGGCCAGCACAGCATGCTGGGAATGGAATCTCCCACCACTGTGTCTTCCTAAGCAGGTGCTTTAATCCGCTGAGCTATCTGGCCAGTCCTACATTGGGGAACTTTCAAAAGTGATGAAAGTGTCACATGCCTGGATTGAATTGTGGTTACATAAATACAAACATTAATGAAAAATTACTGCAATGTACACATAATTAGAGTTTATTTTATTTTATTCCAATGTGTCTTTATATGCAACACATGAATGGCTAAGATCAGAAATGATCTTATACAAAGCCATATACAAATGAATTCGTTAAGTTTAATGTACCTTTAATCAGAGAAATATGAATTAAAGTAATATGGTCACATTTTAATGCATTGGATTACCTGTTTGTTAAGCAACTGTTCAAAAAGACGTAGGAATAATGTATGTTCATATATTTCCAGTAGGATTATAAATGAAAAGAATCTCTTATGAGACTAGTTCAGTAATAGTTCTTAAAAGATCATATTTTTGGAGCTAGCAATTCAATCATGAGGGTATTATTCTCTCAAAATTAGTGAAGTCATGAGACACAGAAGAATAAATACTGCATGATCTCACTCATATGTGAAACCTCAACATGTTGCCTCAGAGAAAGAGTACAATGCTGATTGTAAAAATGAGGAGATGTGGAGAAAGAATATTGTAGCATTTAATTAAATGAAACAATTGCTGGTTCTCTATTTTGTAGCACAATGAGTCTTATTTAATTATATTGTATAATTAAAAATTACTAAAGAGAGAACTTTGATTTTTTATCTTAGAGAAATGATAAAGGAGATTATAAATACATCAACTCCCTGAGTCCATCATTACACAATATATCCCTATATCGAACCATCATATTATATCTTATAAATGATACATTATACAGTTATTATGTGTCAGTGAAAAAGGAAATAAATACTAAAGAGGTTCAAGTTTGCAAACATGTGTCTTCATCTCAGCAGTGACAAACAGTATAAAATTGACATAATGTCAAGATTCAATAAACAAAATGATAGCATGTTTCCTAAAGAATATCATGGAGTTAGTAAAAATGATGTCATTGAAAGTTATTTATTGATACGAAAAGGCATGAATGATACACAGTTTAAAAATGCAATATAATCTAACATTGAACTTTAGGGAACTAAATATAAACAGTGGTTATGAATGTGTGGTGAAAATATGAATGATTTTAGTACTTTGCTTATGTCAATAGCATTTTGTGATATTTCTTTTTTTTCCTAACATTTTGAAATATTTCTAATGCAGAAGAGTAGTTGTAAAGATTTTTTGAGGTTTTTCTTATGAGACTCCAGCCTCAAAGTCACAGTTCTCCTGCCTCAGAAATCCCCTGTGTCTGGGATTACAGGAATGTACCACTGTATATGGTATAAAAAATAAATCATTAAAAGGAACAGTGAAGTTTTTCAACTTGTGTATTTAGTGACTTGATTTTTGAAAAATTAGCCTGTTCGTAAATTAATTTTCAATGAATTGATTTTCAGGGTATTGCTGCACTGCTTAACAACATAAAATTAACTTGAATTCATTATTGGTGTGTGTAATTCAATAGCCTGAAAAATTGTGTCTTTAATTTTTTTATTATTATTTTTATTGAAGAACAAATAATAGTGAGACAGTTTCAAGACAAATTAACAGGACAGATTCGACAAATCAATATATTGCAAAATGTTTTCGTAATGTTTCAGTGTCGTAAAAGGTGAATATGTGATATTATACTTACAGGCATTATTATAGCAGATGTCTCTTTCTTTTTTTTTTTTGGCAGAACCGGGGATTGAACTCAGGCCCTTGTACTTGCCAGGCAAGCATTTATTCTACTGAGCTATCTCCCCGACCCCTATAGCAGATGTCTCTAATCTGTGAATGAAGAGAGTGCAGCTATATACTTATTTCTCTATAGCTGATGATATATCACAGATTCACCGATTAATACCCTCTACCTTGTTATCTCCCCAGTGTCTGTTCATAGTAGTAGAAGCCAGCATAATATCTTGTCTACCAGTATTAGTTCAAATCTTGCTTCTCATAGAATTATGCAGAAGCACGGCATATTTATCCTAACTGTACTGTTTACACACACACATCATGATTCTTCCTTTGTATCCCCATTTTTTTTTTTTGTCTAGACCTGTCAAAGATGAGCAATCCATTGTTATTAAAGCAATTTAGGGG
>PVKA01005521.1:0-89783 GCA_004027165.1 Ctenomys sociabilis
GAAGTGGTCATTGGGAAGGTAAGCTGTTATTTTTGAAATTTAGCCATATTGAATCAGGGCCATGATAATCTAGCAGTTGATACTCAGGCTGGAACCTACCAGATCCTTCCTTTCCTTCCTTTCTTCTTTCCTTTCTTTCTTTCTTTCTTTCTTTCTTTCTTTCTTTCTTTCTTTCTTTCTTTCTTTCTTTCTTTCTTTCCCTTCTTTATTCTTTCTTTCCTTCCTTCATTGCTTCCTTCCTTCCCTCTTTCCTTCCCTCCTTCCTTTTTCTTCTCCTTCCTCTCCAGGGCAATTTTAAGAATCCAACCTAAGAACTCATTCACGCTAGTCAAGCCTCATGCCACTAAGTTGCACTTCACAGTCAGAACGGAGATGAGAGACAGAATTTCCTACCTGATCAGTGTAAGATGTACTGAGATCATGGTCCCTCAACAGACAGGAATAAAGTCACCATCCAGAGAAAGAAGTTAGAAGACAGTTTTGGAAATAAAGAAAGAATAGTATCTCCTTGATTTTCAGGAAGGGTCCTGAAATGGACAGGCACTGGGTCCAGGCCCTTTGTCAGAGGTAATTTATATAGCGAAATCAGAATGTGGGTGTAAGGTAGATCAACCTATAGGATTGCAAATACATCTTCTTTGCTAATATTGGGCCAACAGGAAAGCCATTTACGTAGCAAAGGTACATAGAAAGCACAATGTCATTTTACAAAAGGATGAGTCCTGATGCTCTGTTCAGACCCATGGGTGACTAGCTGATACTTATTTGGACTTTCTGGACCACATCGTGCAAATTATAGAATAATTCTATGTTAGTGCTTATCTCAGGGAGGCGTGTAGGTCTGGCCATTGCATCTTTGAGGACTTGCCTTCTTCATATTTGCCTCTAACTTCAATTCTGATATCTTTATTTATTCTGCTGATTTCCTTCAGAGTTCAATCTTGCCCTGACTATATATGCAATTCTATTTAACTCCCTATATGACTTTTTGCCCAAATGGATTAGCAAAGGTCTGAGAGAAAAGTTTCTGGAATTATGTAAATTTCTCATGAGTTCATTAAAATTCAAAGAACATATTTAAAAGCATAAGTAACTCTGAAATTAATTTTCTGCTTTTAGCACAATTTTCATTTTCAGAGTATTGTGCATTCTTTCCTTTTTATACTACGAAGCATCTATTTGAATACAAGGTTTGTTTTTCCATTTTAGAATTACATCTTTATCACTCTGGATGCAGTTTTCAAGTCCATACTTATTTTTGTTTTTCTCATGGCTGGATCAAAATACCTGTTACTGAAAATTAAGGAAGAAAGGATTTTTTTTTTCATTGACAGTTGGTAAAGACTTCGGTTCTAATCAGCTAGCTCCAACGTAGGATGAGACATTGCAGAGGGGCAACAGTTCACAATGGTAGAAGACAGAAAAAGCAGCAAGTGCAGAGGGGAGGAGTGATCACTTTTTCTCCTTATATTACATGCAGGTAATCTGTCCTAGGGTCAGTGTAGCATTTATTTATTTTTAGTTTTAGTTTTTTCTTAATTCTGACTTTTTTATAAATGTAAGAAATTCTTTGCATGAATTAGTGTATAGGAAAAATAAAAATTGAAAAGAAATAAAGAATAACATATCAGAGGTAAAATAATTTACAATTGTGTACAATGAGCATTCAAAAGATTTAATATTAGTACAAAAACACATAAGTGAATGGAATAGGGTACAAAATTCAGTAACAGAAAAACAGTAACAGAAAACTAATAAATTTTTTAAAAGGGAACAAAATTATCATTATTTGTATTAGGTATAAATTTGCAAGTAAATGGCTTTGATTCTTAGCTAGGCCCATATGTATAATGGTGATACTTGTTGAAATATTTATTGTTGGTATACAGCTGCTTTCTCCACATTCTAAACTATTTTTTGTCCCCAAATTTTGACATTGTTTGACAGATAAAAATAGAATGCAAAGTAGCAGGGCTTGACTCTTCCACATGGCTGACACTGACAAAGGATCTACAGAATAAAGTACAGGGGTACAGGATAAACCCTGAAGGGACTTGATTGACCTCATCAGATACAAAAGCTACTTTTTTATTATATAGATCTTACTTTAT
Source organism: Ctenomys sociabilis (assembly GCA_004027165.1). NCBI lineage: Eukaryota > Metazoa > Chordata > Mammalia > Rodentia > Ctenomyidae > Ctenomys > Ctenomys sociabilis. Next base: position 2,112 of record PVKA01005521.1, read on the forward strand.
CTCGGTCTTCAACATCCAGCAGAAAAGTATAAAAATGAGGTATATAAAATAAAGCCATAATAATTAGCAGAGCTGTAAATGGCTCTAGTCAACAACTTCTTCAGATAACCCACCAGTACTGTGGACTGCTGAACTCCATTTGATTGTTTCATTGAGTTCAGGCACCTATAATAATTGAATGATAATGGAATGCCTATCTTTGACAGGACTAAACAAAAAAAGGGGATACAAAGGAAGAACCATTCTGCATTTGTATAAATAGTACTGCTAGGATAAATACACAGTACTTCTGTATAATTCTATGAGAAGCAAGATTTGCACTAATAGTGTTTGGACAGGATATTATGTCAGTGTCTTGTACTATAGACAACCACTAGAAAGATAACAAGGCAGAAAGTAGTAATTATTGAAACTGTACTATAATTCAGCTTTAAAAATAAGTATATAGCTACATTCTATTAACTCATTGATTAGAGACATCTGCTTTAATGGTGTTTGTTAGTAGAATATCAAGAATGAATGTAGCATTTAAACACTCAACCCCAGTATGAGACAATGAACCAATCACAAATTCTTGATCCATCTGCCTCATAAAAGCCTGCCTTCCATGATTGCATGAGGATTTGGGAGGCCGTCCAAAGGCAAACCATAACATTCCACCCATGGCCACCCAAAGAATCATGCACATCTCTTTTTGCAAAAGGCATTTAGTCCATATCCAAGAGTTTTCAAAGCCCTGTGTCAGCATTGCTGAAAACTCCAAGTGCCAAGATGTAAGATAAACTATTAGGTGTGAGCCCCTATATAAATAAAATGTTAAATGCTTCCAACATCCAATGGTACACAATAAACATTTTCATTTCAAAAGGTATAAGGAGGGCAATAGGAAGGAATGGGACCAAATCAAGTTCAAAATCCAGCAGGGAAAACATTAAGTCTGTGGCTCGACATGCAGCATCCCAGGCAATCTGTGGCAAGTTATGTGTTTCAAACATCTTGTATGCCTATGCCCTTCCACACTTCCAAGGGTTGTAGCTCCCAAGGCTTCTCTCTCAGGCATCCTTTGCTCCCTCCTTGTGGTTTTCCTCAGAATATTCATGTTCCTGGTTTCTCCAAACTTCTGTAGTCTATGCAGCACCTTTTGTTTCACACCCACAGCTTCACAAGCTGCCCTCCTCATAGCACACTACCTGGCCTCCCAGGCCTTTTAAAATTGGTGGAAAGCCTTCTGATTCCGTAACTCTTGCTTTCTTCATGAGCCTAAAAGTAGTGCTATGTGGATGATGCCAAAGTCTGCCACCAGCTGAAGCAGTTGCCAGGTTTGCCACTCTATCAGCTATAGGGATCTAGTTCTTGGATTTCTGATCACCCTGACCCTGATTCAGAGGAGCAAACTCTCTAGGCTGCCACCATTCTGGAACATGGTATTGGTATTACTATTCTGGAAAATAATGTTTTCTTATCAAAGCAAAGCCTTTCACGTTTAACATTTTTGAGACTGAAAAAGTTGGAGTCCTGCTGATTCTTGTGATGGCCACAAGCACTCCCTTCTATTCTTCTTTCTCTTCTCAGTAATCAAAATTTCCTCCACTCTATTTGTGCAGTCCATAGTTTTCCTGGAGCTTCCTTTCTGGTCAAACTCACAACACTTTAAGTTATTCTCTCTCTCTCTCTCTCTCTGTCTCTCTCTCTCTCTGTCTCTCTCTCTCTTTCTCTCCCACAACCTAACCATCTGCTTTGGGATTGAATATGTCCTCCAAATTCTTTTTTATATCCATGCTCAGGATCTGTAATGCATAGATATAAATCTTCAGATTTATTGGTGTTTTGGAACTGCATCTGCCTGCTGACGTAACACGTGCTGCCCCAGGACAGCATTTGCCAAGGGCAGAGTGGTGAACATAAGGCAGGATGGATACTCCCATTGCCAGAGGATACTTAAGCAAGCATCAAATGAACACACTGGTCAGATCAAAGCCAAAGGGAGTCTGCCAGTATAAACAATTTCCTGTAAGCAGACCTCCTAGTCATAGGTCAGACAACTAAGAATTGGCCCATCTGCCAGGTAAAAGATGTATCCTTCAAACAGCACACTAAACACTTCACCATGTTCAGACATGATTGGAGTGTCAGCCACTTTCATATGGGAACTTCAGTTCAATTTAGGGATCTCAAAGTGTGAAACCATACAGTTTTTTTTTTAACTGTAGAGTTTTTTTTTGTTTGTTTTATTGCTATAACTGCTATATAGAAATTTATTTTCAATCAAAATAAAATTTTATGTTGTGTTTTTAAGGAGACCACATACATTGCCTCTGTAATGTGAGGCTCTATCTTGGCTTTTTAATCATCTGGTCATTAAACTTTCATGTGTAAAACCAATATTTTGAGTTTGGCATTGTTAGTATTTATTATAACAATAAATAAATAATGTCATAATAAGGACATTACTATATCCCTTTGATGTCCTTCACGTGTCCTTCAGTGGAGTCTTCTATGTTCTTCATTCCAAGTATTTCCTTACTAATCATCTTCAGAATTCAAGACACCCTGACTCCTATCTAGAGTGAGATAATGCTTGATTTCACCTTGATTTTAGATCTAATTATTATCAACTTAAAAGCAGCACAGATGCTTTACGAAGTTGAGAGAAGCAGATCTCAAGAAATACATTTCACTTTGGTGTGCTCAGATTTAAGCATAAAAAAGTCATCCTTCAATGTTTTTTCATAATATTTTGAAATTGCCTTCATGCTTATTTGGTATTAACTTGCACAGCTAAGTGGTCTTCCTGCAGGATTATAAGGATACATCCTCAGTGTTTTCAAGACAAAAACAAGCTCAATTATGGAGGAATTTGATCCTAGGTATTTCCATGGTGAATATTTTACTGTTACTAGAAGGGGTTTGAACTTCAAAGTCAGTGGGACCTCCAATTATTGAATGAAATTTCTTGAGAAGTTCATGGGAAAGTAGAGTTGATGAGCTGCCATGGCCTGTTTTATGAGTTCTCTTTTCTAACAGGATTTTAAATTTCAAGACCTCAGTCATGCAACCATTCCATTTTTCTGGAACCTGAATTTGAGGTACTTACTACTGAAGGTCAAAATGAAGTGCATAATGCAGGTTAAAGAGCTTGACAGAGAAGCTAGGAGAAAGGAATAAAACCCACGTTCTGATACTAATTTGCTCCTGACTTCAGCCTGTTTTATCACATGGAAGTCTAGGCAAGATCTTACTTAGAGCATGTTTCATCATAGCAAAATTTTCACTTACAATGGAAGTTCAGTGGAGCCTTGAAACTTATACAGGATATCCATACTTTACACAGGAATTAAACTTTATTATAGTAAAAAACAGGTTAGAAGCATGAAAATATACACTGTAGAGACTATCACAAAATACAATAATAATTCAAATCACAAATTTAATTCATTCCAAGATTCTAGGTGAGATAGCTGCAGTTATAGCCCTCACCTGTTAAGTCCAGAAACAGTAACTAAATTTTGCTAAAGGTTTCTGCTCACAAAATAAACCATTTCTGAGAAGAAGCATTCATGAACCCAAATGCCATTGTGTTTTTTTTTGTTTTTTTTTTTTTTTTTTTGTCTTTTTGAGACAGGGTCTCACTATGCAGTTCAGGCTGGCCTTAAGCTCACTTTGTAGCTCAGGCTGGTCTCTAACTCACAACAATCCTCCTGCCTCAGCCTCCCAAGAGCTGGGATTACAGGCATGTGCCACCACGCCCAAATGCCACTGTATTTGAATGAAAAGTAATTAGCATTAAATGATATAAAATGTCACTGAAATACACACGCAACTCAATTTCCCAGGAATATACCTTTATCATATACATGCCGTGTCTGTTCTCAAATGTGATGACATATACAATGAAGTTAATGTTTTGATTGATGCTTTTGTGTTTCCTCTGTGCCTACTCAATTGATCAAAACGTTTGCTTGACCAATTGTTTTGCCTGGCTGAGTAAGCACCTACACCTGAATAAAATTAACAGCATGTATACCTGTGTTATACTATTTGCAATGTGAATATTCTGGTTACCTACTGGGAAGATATCAGTGCCTCAAATGTCATATTCCTGTGGTGTGTCATCCTTACACAATGTGAGATGCGCAGTAGTATGGATCTTCTTAGATTTTTAAGCACCTACCTTCCATCCATACCTAATAACTCAGAAAGTTGAGGTATGACTCATCAGGACGTCATTTCTTAAGCTCTCCAGGAGAGCAAACATCAAATCTGGCAAGTGGCAACACACACTTCCTAAATTCAAATACTACTACTATTACCAGTGGAGTGACATTGGGCAGAATAATGTGACTATGTCCTGATTTATAAAATGAGGTTAGTTTGGACCCTGTATCCTGACATGTCAGCTTCACTGGGTTGAGGAACACCTGGCAGGTGAGGAGAGGATACTCCTGCTTGTGTCTATGTGGGTCATGGAAGTGTGACTCGGTACTCTGCACAGTCTCTCTTCTGTTTCCTATATGGCAATCTTCGCCTTCTCTGTTCCCCAGCTGCCAGGAATTGAGAAGCTTTGCTTTTCCAGACCCTACTTCTATGAACGTTTTTTCTGCATTTTAGCCAACCAGCCGAGGACTGAACTCCTCTCAAAAATGAACTAAATTACACCTTTCTTTCCTTAAGTTGTGACTCTCTGGTATGCTGTCCAAAAAAAAAAAAAAAAAAAAAAAAAAGAAAGCTGTCTAATTCAATACTAATACCTACCTCAGAGGTTTATTACCATAATTAGCGAGCCAACATAATGTAGCCCCACATGGGTGGTCTATAAATGGGATGAGGGGCATAAAAGTACTGCCTTTCACTCTAGTGGTAGAAATGGCATACCCCTTCAGATCTTCCATTGCTTCTTAGGTCTCTCATAAGCTTTGTTTTTATCTTTTTTATTACAGGGCCTACTGGTTCTCACTACACAGATTGGACTCATCGTGATCCTCCTATTTTCAACCTCCCAAGTGCTAGGATTACAGATGCGTTCCAACATGCCCAGTCTCATTAGCCATCACAGTGAGCCCCATGGGGCAGGGCAGGCATGACATTCTGGGGATGAAATACTGGTCCCTGCATCTGCCTAAGCAGGTGCTTTACTACACTGAGCTACCTGGCTGGCCCTGCATTATTTTAAGAATGGTTTAAATAGTTTCACTTTTATACTAGAAGGACATATTGTCACTATTTTCTTTTAATGTCTGAAAGGTATGTTCAATACAGAGCTGCTTTTATGTCCTTAATTGACAGAAAAATATCTCTTCTATTCTGAGACTGAAAAACCTTAGGTCTACTCTTACCACCAGCTTCAATACATGTGTTTCCTGAGCAAATTACAAATGCCACAGGCAGAATGCATTGCTTTTCAAGCAGGTCAATAATCCGTCACTTCGCCTTAACTTATTCCTCTGCAGTTCACCTGGATGCAAAAGATACTTCCTTCAAACATTTATTGAAATTTAAACATTCAGCCTTCAAGTCAAAAATCCTTGCCTTCAGTTTGTTTAATATTTGAAAGAATCTGACTCTTAGTATCGACTGACTACCCAAGAGGGCACATGGAATGCTTAATCAATAATAATCACTCATTTGGTGTGGTTCTGTCCTTCTAGCTCAAAACGTAGGTAAGCAAGCCCTCCTGACCTTCTCTTTTAATTAATTCTGGTCTTTATTAATAAGCCTCTCACAGCTCTGCAATGCTCTGAGAAAACAGCATCTCTGAAGAAGGAACTTTGCTTGAGTTTTCCTGAGATCAATGGGAAAAACCAAAGCCGTGGGATGAACAGTTAGAATAGGAAGATGGGGCAAGAGGGCTTCAGTGAACTTATTGAACATTAGGTCAGACACCCACTGAATGGGCTCCACTCAAGTACCTGGCTCAGCCAGAACACGGGGATTGCTAATTGGTATTGCTTCTGACTTCAGTGCTTTTGCCTAGAAGCAAAAGTCATTGGAACAGGAAAAGTTCAATTGGGTTCCTAGAAGGAGTGCATGTAATTTTGTGAGCTCTCCACAATTAGAAGATGAGAGAACTGTCAATGAGGAGAATATGTAATTTTCTTCCAAGTTATTTTGCCTGCATGGACCTCAGTTTCTTCCCTACAAAAACGACAGGGTCTTTATGCATGGTCTCCTCCTGAGGTCTTCCTCTACTTCTTCTGTTCTCTAATTACCACATCTCTAGGAGTTTTCTCCTCTCTCGGCAGATGTAATTAATAAGGTGAGACTCACGCAAGCATCATCTGGATAAGGGCTTATTATGCTCCCTCCTGAATTTTTCTCCAGGCATTACAGAGATTGCAGAGAGAGGACAAGGTGTGCCTAGAGCAGCCAATTTTCAAAGGCTGAAGAGCCACCAGTAAATGCATTTAATTCGTTTCACTTTGGATACATTAGAATAAATATTAAAACAAAAATAAGAAGAAAGTTATAATGCAAGACCATGCATACCAGACATACAGAAAAAAGTTAATATTTTACAAAATTCAATTGGATTTACTCTTCAAAGTTTTGCTGAACATTTAAACTCATTAAAGGTACACATTATGAATGAAGTGAAATTTAATTGGATTTATCTCCAGCTGCACCTCAGCAAACTACTTGCATATCCCCAGGCAACTATGTTTATGAATTTAGTATTATTCTAGTGTGTTTTAAAATATTCCAGATAGACATAGCATCAGGTTGAGTGAAAGATGAATGGAGGTCTGACAACATAGGCCAAAATGCCTGATAAAGACAGATCAATACACCTATTATATAGATATGTTCATAGTACCATCTGCAGGTTTAAACAGCACATATATTTCCTCTATGCGCCATTCTTCATATTGGCCCTGAGCACTTCAGGATTTTGAGACTGCTTGAGCAATAAAAAAGTTTAGTTCGTTCTTTTCAGTAACATTTCATTTTTCTGTTCTTTTAGCATCTAGCATTTTTATATTTTGTTTTGAATATTGTGAATTTGACCATCTTCACACAGATCTCTTATTGTATATGTCAAATAATTTACATAGGATCTGGACACAAAAGTCTAATTGTTGCTCATAGAGTTTACCCACTGCCAACTTTAAGCATTTTGCTGTCCAAAACATTAGCATCAGTGTCTGATGCTACCTTCCTTTGTGCCTGCCATCCCTCATTTGTCATTATATCAGATTTTATTTTTGTTTATGTGACGGTGTAGAAAGCTGTGTCATTGTGTGTTTCATTTTTGTTTGCCTCCTGTTTGAGAATCCTAATCCAATAAAATTAACAGTTTTTCAAATGATTAACAAATGCCATGGCGTGAATCACAGTTCAGAAATTACTGTTAGGGGCCACAGAAATAGCTCAACTGTCTAATTGCCCACTTGGTAAACACAGGGACTGGGGTTCAATCCCTAGCATCACATACCATAATAGCCCTGCCCCCAGATGCACTGAGTTGGCCACTGAGACAGGGTGTAGTGGCACACACCTGTAATCCCAGGGTAGGGGAGGCCAAATAGGAGGGTCACTATGACACTGACCTGTGTAGTGGGTCCTTGTACCAAAGTCATTAAAAAATGTATTATGTTTGAACTTAATTCTCAAAGCAACAATATTAACATATGGCCATCTGGAAATTAAAATACAGGTTATTACTTATCAAAAAGGTCTGAAGATAAGGCATCATTTTATGAGTTTTCATCCATTGTATAAGACAATATCCATCCTTCTTACAAGCTGAAGTCATTGATAGCGACTGACCCTCAGGATTTACAACCTTGGGTCCTTTTGGCCTCTAGAACTGTGAGATCCAGAAGGAACTCTCCTTCATTCTCCATCCACTTTCAGGTATTTTCATGTAACTACACAACGAGACTAAGACCTCTCAGGGCTTTTCTTCTCTGCATGAGCTATTCGTAAGATCTGCCTATGATTTATATTATTTTATTATAGTTCATAATATGAAATATTTTTGTTTCGTGTGTTCTAAGGTCATTTCAGTTAATCAAAGCCAATCTATTATATTGCTATATTTTTTATTTTGTTCTATTTTATGTATTGGGTACAGGGTCTCACTAATAGTGGTCCTCTTGTTTTCAGCCTCCCTGCTTCTGGGATTACAAGGGTGTGCCACCATCCCCAGTCTCAGTGGCATGCTCAATGTGCCCATGGGCAGGACCGGCATGGCATGTGGTGCCAGGGATTGAACCCTGGCCTCTGCGCTTGCGCAGCAGGTGCCAGTTCCACTGAGCTGTCTCACTGGCTGTTACACTATTTAGAAAAAGCTAACATTTTGTTCTTTCTTAAGTGGTCCTTTCTTCAAAGGCACTTTTTACCATACTCACAAACATAATTTTTTTAAAACCTGGAGATTGTTGTTCTAATTTCTTCTAAGAAGAACTGGAGGGAAAATCTAAACATTCCCAAGATTCTAATTGGAATTTCCAGAATTTAAAATATAAAATTAGAAATCTTATTAGGCAGATTTTCCTCATTTTAACAAACTACCTCAATGAGTCTGCTTACAAAGAAAAAGAGATTTGTTTATGCCAGTGTTGGACCTTTGAAGTCCACACCTCTGCATTGTCTCCCTTCTGCTGAGGGCCTTGTGGCAGAGGTCAGAAGGCAACAGTGGGAGCATGTGTCAGGGCACGTGGTTATGTGTCCAAACAGGAAGTGGTCAGACCCAGGTGGGTTGTGGCCTCTTGCTTTATAGCAACCCACTGGTAAGAGTCCTGGGCACAGTATGAAAAATGCCATTTGAGGGCCCATCACCGATGACCTAAGAAGTGATTTTCCCTAGGCTCCACTATTAAGAGTTCCACCCACTCCTCCATACCACCATTCTAGGCTCTGATCATATTTAAAAGATAAACTGGGGGAGAGAAACACAATGAAACTGTATCTAAAACATCATAGATCTTTTAAGAGCTCCATTTTTTTTCCTTCCACTCCACCAGCTCCTATAACTAATACTAACTGGCTAAAATCTCTATTTCCTGGGCTTAAAAGGCCGTGTCCTTATTGCTCTAGATACATGTTCTTTGTGTCAATTTGAGAAATTTAAAAGGCCAACTGAGTGACTCAGTAGGGGGGAAAGGGCCTTATTTTCCTGAACCTGTGCAAGATGAGGGCAGAGAGATAGAGTGTGTGTAAAGGACCTCCCTTGCCTCAGGGCTGGTAGCCTGTTTACAACATTACAATATAAAGGAGGAATAGATTGTTATCTTCCTTTCTGTTCTTGCTGCTTTTGCTGTCTTCTGCCGCCTTGAAGTGTTGCCCCTGTGCCATGCCACCCTGGCTTGGAACCATCTGGTTATGGACTGAAACCTCAACAAACCATGAGCTAAATAAACCTTTGGCCTTAATTCTAGGAGTCAGATATCTTGTCTCAGCAACAAGAGAAAAGTAACTTAAGATAATCACCCTACATCTCAAAAGCGCCCTTTCTTCTTAGTTGTCCTATCCAATAGGGGTTATTTTATCAGCAAGCATTCTGCAATCTACCCTTGAAAGGTAGATGCTACATTCTGTCTTTAAGTCACCAGAATGACATAGCAATTGAAATACCAGGTGTCCAATTTAGAACAGCACAAGCAAGTAAATTATGCAAACATTGTATCATTGTTGAGATATTTTAAGTAGCAAATAAAAATATCTTAATTAGGCCAAATATATTTTATGCAATTTATTTGATAAAAATAAAGTTTTAGGGCTGAGAAGATAGCTTCATGGTCTAAGCCTCTAGCTGGCAAGAACAAGGACCCACATTGGCTCTCTGGTACTTCATGCCATGCTAGCCCCACACTGAGCTGGCCACTAAAACTGGACACGGTGACACATGCCTATAATCGCAATGCTGGGGAAGTTCAGACAGAAGGATCGCTATGAATCTGAACTGTGTAGTGAAACCCTGTATCAAATAAATAAATTAACTAATTGAAAATTTTTAAAAAATAAAGTTTTAGAAGTTCATTTTGTAGAAATAATACATAAAAGAATACTGTACACACTGTTAAAATACTCTGCATTGTAAGGGATGGTGGCTGTCAATGTGTTTTTTTAATTATTTTTAAAGAATATAAAATGTGATAAGAACATTAGAGGGGGTGTATTTTTTTTTTTTTTTTTTTTTTTTTGGCGGAACCAGGGATTGAACTCAGGCCCTTGCACTTGCGAAGGAAGTGCTTAGTCCACTGAGCCATCTCCGCAGTCAGATAAAAACATTAGAAAACATGGAAGATTTCACTAAACAAAGTAATAAGAATTCAACAACGATGACTGTATTACAAGATGTAGCCTTTAAATTAGCTGTTCAGATCACCAGATAAAAATGTGTAAGATTTATTAAAAAAAAAAAAAAAGAAATTATAGGAAATTCAAAAGTGGGGGGTGGCTCAGTAGAATAAGTGCTTCCTTGGTAAGTGCAAGGGCCTGAGTCCAATCCCCAGTTCCACAAAAAAAAAGAAAGAAAAAGAAAATAAAAAAGACATTCAAAAGAGGAAAAGAAATCAGAGCAAAAATAAAAAAAAATAAGCATTCATTGCCCCTCTTAAAAGACCAGTAGAAATCTTCAATGTACGATCATGTTTCTTCCTTATCCTTATTAAGACACTATAAACACAAGAGAGATGAAAGATGGTGAACAGAACTAATTGAAAGAAGTGTTTTACACCCCATGTCATCATAAATTCCCGTGACTGCCCCTGGACCCAAGACAGTAACAGCCCATTGTGGTTGCCCTAGAAACTAGAAAGGCATTTGAGCCAAGACAAAGAAAGAACTGGGCCTGGGCCGACATTTCTGAGTACCACCGAGGTACTCGGTGGCTAGCCTTGTTAAATAAACTCTGTTTTCCCAAACTTCCATCTGGCATGGAATAGACTCCTGAGTTTCGGTGTTGGTCTGCGTGGGGGCACACGCCTGTCACTGTGGCAACTTGGCATCCTGGGTGGAGGATTGCAAGTTTCTATTTTACCTGGTCAAATCACTGTGAACATGTGTCAAAATTAAAATCAATAAATAAAATAAACTAGGGATGCACCTCAGTGGTAGAGAGCCTCTGCTTCCTCATTGCTATCACCACAAGCACACGCACACAGAAATGTGTATGCACATACACAGATGCACAAGGACACACATGCACACACACTCACAGACACATACACATGAAGCTGTGACAGCTGCAGCTGATTAATTGTATGCATTGCCTTGGCTGTGTTATGATGTATTATGAAAACTTTAAGAACATTTTTTTTTTTGTACGTGTGTCTATAGTGGGCCTCTGGATGACAACAACATTTAATCAAGTAGCCTTAGCAAGAATAATTCATTCCCAACCAGTAGGAGACAAGATAAGGCCTGCAGATATTATTATTTAAAGAAAGAAAGAAAATGTTTGAAGGAGACTTTAGAGTCTAGTGTTCTAAAGTAATTTGGATATTAAGGGTATCAATGTGCACGTTATGGAAATCCCAGAAGGAGAAGAAAAAATAATGAACAAAATAATAACTGAAAACTTTGAAGTTAGGTAAAAATAAACGAATGAGAATGTTTAAGAAGCTGAACGCAATGCAAGGGAAATGAACAAAAAGTGATATTCACTGAGACCTAATCTAGCCCTGAAATGCACAAAATTAGGAAAGAACCTGGGCACAGTAGAGAAAAGAGATTACTCACTTTCATGGGCTCTGAGCCTATGGGAGTGTTTCTTATCAGAAACTCTGAAGACCAGAAGGTAGGAAACACATATGTAATGTGCTAAAAGAAGAAAAAGGTACTTTGTACAGCAAGAATTCTATATTCTGTAAAACTATGCTTTTTATTTTATTTTATTTTATTTATTTATTTATTTATTTATTTGCAGAACCAGGGATTGAACTCAGGCCCTTCCCTTGCCAGAGAAGTGCTTATTCTACTGAGCAATCTCCCTGCCCTCAAAACTGATCTTTAATTAGGAAAAATTGATGGTATTCTCCTAATTAATAAAAAATAAAAAATATGTCAACTCTAGACCCACTCAAACAGGAGTGAGGAAAGGACTCCTCTAGGTTGAAATGTAAAGGCCAGCACTGTAACTACACAGTTGATGTTATTCAAACAATAGTTTATTACTGAACTTTCTATTTTCTACATAATTTACGAGACTAATGTATTTAATTTTTAAAGTTTGTGCAGAATATATGTTGTTATAATTCGAGTTTCTATTTGCACATTATTTGTTTCTATAATTTACAAAGCAAATATAGATCAAAGAATTATTCATTTATCTTCAGTTCTGTGCTGGTGACAAAATCAAAACTCTGAAACACAAGGATATTTAGTTGGCAAAAATATATCCTAAGAAAGGGACAGGGAAGATGGCTCAGTAGAATAAGGGCTTTCCTGGCAAGCACAGGGCCTTAGTTCAATCCCCAGTTCTGAAAAAAAAAAAAAAAAAAAAAAAAAAAAAAAAAAAATATATATATATATATATATATATATATATATATATATATATATATATATATATCCTAAGGAAAGTTGTTCTCCAGGAAAGAACAACTCTAGTTATATGAGGATCAGTCAAAATATACTTAAATTTTCTAAGTCTTTAAAGTTGACTAAGTTAAGATGTAAACATTATGAACATTTGCTTACGTAATGACTTAGCTTTAGAAGACTTGATGTCAAAATTGACAGGTTGAAAGTAAATATTCATTCTTCTAAACTAAGCATTGAAAATTTTAAAAACCCTCAACAGTGGATCACAGAATATAGGGTTATAAAGGACATAAATAGCACAGAATGCCAAATATATTTACAGAACATTCTACCCAACTGCAGCAATATATATATCCTTAAATACATACGAGACATTTTCTGAGATACATGCTATGCTAAGCCATAAACTAAGTCTCTGTAGACTGAAGACTGTAGTTACAACAAACCATATTAGCTTTGACTCCATGCACAGAGTAGGAAATTAAAAATAAGATGCAGTTGACAAAAATTTAAATCTTAAGCCCAAGTTTAATTACAAGGAAGTAGACAGAAGAAAAAAAAGACCAAAATTACCAAAAGGAAAGAAATGACTAAAACAGAACTCAATACCAAGAGGCTTGTGAAAGAAAAAATAAGGCATTTTCAATGATATACCTAAATTATTTAAAATTACTTCATTAATAAATTTGAAATTACTATATATATATATATATATATATATATATATATATATATATATATATATAGCAAAATGGAATAGCTCCTGAAGGAAAGCAGCTCAACTAGATTAAGAAGAGGAAGATCAAGAAAGGTTGTTTATACAGAAAAATGGCTGATTCTGTGTATTTGATAACTAGAACATCATCCATAAAAATCTAATTCAATCCGTAGCAGAAATTTAAAAAGCTACATTTTGGATAACACTGGTCTTACGTGTTGCTACACCATTAGGTACAACTTATTCTTCGAGTCCTAGGGGAGCTTCTTTGCCCTTTCTTATTCTACAGAAGCCTCTCTCCATTTGATAGGAAGTAAGATCTCTTGAAAATTTTGTGCTCTGTTGTAGCTACAGCTAATGCTCCCAGGGAGAGAGCAATCTTGGAATTTAATTTTTTAAAATATGAATTTCACCAGATTGTTATATTTTAATAGTCATATATTTCATTTTAATGGAATCTAATACCTTAAATATTTTGTAAGATAAATTTATTTCTCAAGAATATTTTCTCATTTTTTTCAATATTGGTTGCTCCGATTGCTCTTGTTTACTTTGAGTCTGATTTGGAGACACTAAGTTGTACTATGCTTTTATGTGTGAAGAAATGTTATTAAGCTTCAGGGTGTTTTTGTTTGTTTGTTTTAGGCTGGCTCTGCCCACGCTGAAGGCAGGGCAGGCGTGGCACGTGGTACCAGGGCTTGAACTGCAGCCCCTGCAGCTGTCCGAGCCTGCCTGAGCAAGCGCTGTAGACCACTAAGCTATCTAGTGGCCCCGCATTAATTGTACTAAGCTGTCACAGAAGTGTTGCAAGGAATCACTTTGCTAACATTAGAATGTTTTTAAGTATATAGCAAAAGAAAAGAGAAAATAAGGCATTTTGTCTCACTTGTCTAATCTGATAAGATGATCTTTAATGAGGAAAAATTGATGATATTCTCCTAATTAATAAAAAATAAAAAAGTCACATTAACTAGAACCACTAGCAGGAGTGAGCAAAGGGTTCCTACAAGTTGAAATGTAAAGACCAACACAATGACTACATGTTAATATTTTTCAAACAATAGTTTATTACTAAACTTTCTGTTTTCTATATAATTTATGAGATTAGCATATTTAGTTTTTAAGTTTGTATAAAATATATGTTGTCATTTCAGTTTTTATCTTCAATATATATATATATATATTTTTTTTTATTTTTTTTCCTGCCTCAGCCTCCCAAATTATGAGATTGCAAGCATGTGCCATCACATCTGGCTCTGGACAACATTCTTAGACAGGGTTCTAAGTTCAAAAACATCCAGTGATATGGTTAAGACTATATATCATATAGGAAATGTACATTAAAACTTACCAGAAAGAATAAAATGAATAAGTGTTTGACCTATTTAAATATGGATGAAGTCCTGAGTGTACACATTGACACAGAGACTTCAGAAAATTCCTTGGAAGAGCATTCTAAAAGTGAATAAGCACATACATTTACACACATCGGTTCTGTAGCATGGCGAATACCACCACCAAATGTTATACTAATGACCAGTGAAATATGTGAGCATACCTACAGAAGCATAGGTTCTAATAGACTGCTTATAAAATCAACAAAAGTCCTGTCAGTAGGATGCATTAATGGAAGTCAGTGAGCTGCCCTTCCACGCAGCAGCATAGAAATCAGACAAAGCGGGCATGGTGGCGCATGCCTGTAATCCCAGCACTAGGGAGGCTGAGGCAGGAGGATTGTTGTGAGTTCAAGAACAGCCTGAGCTACAAAGTGAGCTTAAGGCCAGCCTGAACTGCACAGTGAGACCCTGTCTCAAAAAGACAAAAAAAAAAAAAAAAAAAAAAGAAATCAGACAAAGCATGTGCCGAGCAAGAGCTGTCAGGACGCAGCATAGTTACATAGCATCTGACCCCATCCACGCAAAGCTGAGAAATGGAGAATACCTTGCTATGGTTTTGAGATCAGTGTAACGGGGACCTTGTGTGATTTATGGCACATGAGGGTGAGCTCTAGGGCATGGGCGATGCTTGGATGCTCAGTTCTTTACTCCAGGCTCTGAGTACAGTGAAGTGTTCACATTATCGAAGCCTTGAGCACACACCTCAGCTAGGCACCGTTTCATGTATGTTATAGCTCAATAAAAGAAACAGAAAACCTATAATCCTAAAATCTCTTTTGAAAAGCACATATGGTTTTACAAAAAATGCAAGTTCATTTAAATTAACAGAAATTGCCTATATGGTCTAGAAGCCACGGAAAAAACTTTAAAATATTCTATATTTCCATAGTTAGCATAAGTGATTCAGGACACTGAATAAGAAATCATAAGAAAAGTGTGTAGAAGTAGGTAGAGATTTTGCAAGAGGGAAAAGCAGCAAAAGACAGAGAAAGGACAGAGGGAAGGGCAGGGAATGGGAGGAAAAATGGGTGACAATGTGTTTTGTACCTGTGAAAACTCCTTACCGGGAACCCAATCGTTATGTCCTACAAATATGTACCAATCAAAATTAAAAAATTAAGGAAAAAGAACCAGGTTTCTATATATCATTAGAAAACAGTGCTGCCTGCACATTTTCAGAAATTGCTTAGAAATAAATTAATGTCACACTGGAGAACACAGTGCGAACCTTGTATCTTGGAGAAAGATGAATTGTGACTAAAAATCAAAGTGCAAGTTTTTTTTTGTGTGTTCATGAATATATATTCACATATGGATTCTTAAATATGTCCTGCTGACACAGTCGCAGCCCGAAACCATCCAGAAAGAATGCAGAGTCCTCAAATGTCCGAGTGGGAGTACTTTCTCTAGTTTTAACATTTTCCTAATTACGTTGGTTCAATTCCCATTCCAACACTCTCACTAGATATCTTAAAGGAACAAACGCTGGTTGATGTATCTGACCTGTCATATTCAGAAAAAAATTAGCAGTACTACTTTACCAGCTTACCTCCACTGATGCATAAACCCACCCTGACAAAGTAAGTCTTAGATCATTTTGGGGAGCTGCAGAAATATCTTTTATTCTTGCAGTGGCTTTTAAGGTTCCTACTGCAAAAGGGAGCCAGACTTATCCTTGAATCAATGAGCTTTAGGGCTCAACACATTCAGATCTGAGAACTGATTCAGGGCTAGTGATTTTCCATTGCAGTGATTATCAACGACTTTCAATTTTTCTTCCTTCTTTCCTTTCTTCCTTGCACCACCTCCTCCTCTCTCCCTGTCTTTCTCTTCCCCTCCCCTTTCTCCCTTTCCCTCTCTTTCTTTTTTCTTTTGCTGTAGGATCTTGCTCTGTAGTTCACAGCAGCTCAAAACTCAGAACAACCATCCCGATTTAGACTCCAGAGAGCTGGGCTTACAAGTATAGACATTACCCAGTGGGTCAATGTCTGCCTGGGCTGACTTGGGAGACAGAATCCTGCTAATTCCAAGGAGCTGGAACATCTTGAACAGGAGATGTTTTGCCAATTCATGCAGAGACTTGGAACTCACAGGAAAACAAAGAAGTTCCCTAGGAAACAATCAGATAAAAGTTAATTATTCGGCCCAACTGTCACCATGCTTTGCTACTTAAAACATCTGTGCTCAGAAATACTCTATGCCTTCGTTGTTTCTTCGATAAAACTGGGAGTCTGAGTCAGTTCAGGGCTTTGATTCTTGTGTAGACCCTTGTGCCCCACAATGAGATCCTGTGTCTCTTGCATCTCCATTCATATCTCTAACATAACAGGGATTGCCAGCCCAGAGCTGGCATACAGGCATGTCCCACTACACCCTGCTCTTAATTTCTTTCTAATTATACAAATCAAATCACACCATGCTTAGTTACCAAGACATCTTGCTCATAGAAAATCATCATGTGTTAACTATCAACCTAGATTTTTACAAGTCAGGACAACCCTATTTTTACTCTGAGCATGATCAGTTTAGTCTGTCACTCTGAGTTATTATTCCCATAACATCAGAGCTGTTGGTTGCGTGGCAGGGTCTCACTGTCTACCCCAGGCGACATCAAGCCTCTGCCACATGCTGATATACCCTACGCAAATGTATTTCTGAATGTGATAAAAGGTAAATACAGTCTCTACTGCTGGTTCTTCAATGGGAGCGCGTTTGCTACTGCAACCGCAATTTCACACACTGATCTAATGCACTGAATCAGAATTTACATTTTTAACAGTATCCTTGAGTGTATATTAATGTTGAAGAATTGCCACACTGGATATTCTCCCTAGCACATGTGCTTAAGGTTTACAAAATAGATCATTTCTTAAATGCCTCTTATCTCTGAGCCTTCTTTAATGTTCTTCCAATGATCAGGATTTTGCTTCTTTCACTGTAAACCATCTGGTCATATGCAAGGTTTAAAAGAATTAGCCTACTAGGGTGGGCAACATAGCTGAGGAGACTGAGCACCTGCTTAGGCAAACACAGGGACCATAGTTCTAACCCTGGCACCACATGTCCCACTGGTTCCACTCCTCGGTGCACTGAGCCAGCCACTAGATGTGGTGGCATATGCCTGTCACCCCAGGGCTGGGGAGGCTGAAAACGGGAAGATTGTTATGAGTCTAAGTTACATAGTGAGACCCTGTACCAAACATACAAAAAAATAAAGATTCATTCTAGTAAATGCTAGAAGTAACTTATGCTGACTCTGTGTAACCATAAATCTTGCATTATAATTGTTTCCATATCAATAAATATTACCCTATTTATGTCCTAACCTCACCAACCTAGCCACATGAATCCTCTGCCTAGTGCCATGTTGACATATACTTTTTTTGTTGTTTGTTTGTTTGTTTGCTTGTTTTGGTAGAGCCAGGGATTGAACTCAGGCCCTTTCACTTGCCAGGGAAGCACTTACTCCACTGAGCCATCTCCCCAGCCCTGTGGACACATACTTAAAACTCTTAAAATTCTTTTATAAAATGATCTCTCCCAAATGCCTGCTTGGAAAATACAAGGTTCTAAATTCAATCCACAGTACCACAAAATTCTGCAAAAAATATAGCATTTCACTACTGAGGATGTTTTGAGAAGGACTAGTGTTATGTCTGGACACTATGACGAGCGTTGGATGTGGAACTTGTTAGGAGGAAAGTCGTTATCATTTGTGGTTTTTTGAGCTGGAATATCAATTTTATTTATTCATTCATTCATTTATTTTGAGACAGTGCCTGACAGTATAGTCAAGCTGGTCTAGAACTCACTATGTATCCCAGGGCTGGCGTCTAACTGCAATCCTTCTGCCTCAGCCTCCTTAGTGGTGAGATGAGGCACCTTGCCCAGCCTTAGCATGGTTTTGATTTGCATTATTGATTGAAGTTGTTGAACATTTTGTCATGTACTTATTGATCATCATACCTCCTGAGAAGTGTCTATTTTTTCCAATTTTTATTCTCTGTTTTGTTTAATTTTTCAAATTCTTTATATATTCTACTTATTAATTCTCTGTCCAAAGAGTAGCTGATAAAATTTTTACCCTTCTGTGGATTTTTTTTTTACTCTGCTGTTTCTTGCACTGTGCATAAGATACTACATGAACTGATTCTTGGTGCAATTTCTTATGCAATTGATTTTCTGTTCAGAACAAGTCTTCAGAGTTTTATTTATTATATATTTTAGAAGACTCAGTGTTTCTAGTAGAATAGCAAGGTCTTTGATCCCATTTATTTTACTAGAGGGTGAGATGTATTCTTCTGCAGAAGGATAATTCTTCCCACAGCATCATTTTTTTAAAAGACCATTTTCTCTTTACCATGCTTTTGACCTCTTGGCCCAGTTCATGCAGTTCCAGGAGTTTTATCTATACCTGCTGCACAGCTTCATATCTGATTCTGTGCCAGTATCATGCTGTTTTGATAACTATCGCTTTGTATTGTCATAAAACCAGGTTGCGATACTTCACACATTCCTCTTATTACTGAGGCTGGGTTTTGCTCTTTTGGGCCATTTATAATTTCATAAAAAATTTGATGTGGTTTTGCTTGGTTAGGCAAAAAAGAATACTCTTGGTATATGATTGCATCTGCTAACAAGGGAAAAGAGGATGTTAGCCTCTTTTCTGATGTTCTCTTCAAATTATTTTCCTGGATACTATTTCTTTTTTCTTATAGAAGACTTTCAGTTTCTTAGTTAATTCTTACATTTTTAAAAAAGTTTTTGAAACTGTTATAAATGAAATTTTAAAAATTTCACATTGGGTTCATTATTGGTCTACACAAATCCTAGTAACTTTTGCCTTCTGAGATTGTTTTGCTGCTACTTTATAATTTATTAGTTCTGGGAGCCTTTTCATAGTTTTATTATGTGGATCTTCTATATAACAAACCATGTTATCTGTTGATAAAGATAGTTTGACTTATTCTGTGTGGATTTTTTTTCTTTTGTTTTCTGATTGTTCTGGATAAATTTTTAGAGTACTGTACTGAATAGGAACAGTGAGAGTTGAAAGGTTTCCTCATTCTAATTTTTAGAGAAAAGGGTTTCAATGTTTCCATCAGTGCAGTATTTCCTGCGGTCTGGTCCTAAGTGACTATCAAAGGTTTCATCTGAGGTCTTTCTACACTTGTTTTCATCAGGGCTTAAATCCTCATTGGATGATCAATTTTGCAGTCTTTATCTGTGTCCTTTGAGATGATCATGAACTTTCTTTCTTTGCTTCTGTTTCTGATATATCTTATTGATTTATATGTATTGAACTACCCTGGCATCCCCCTGATCATCCAAACTTCATCAAGATGCATGTTCTTTTCAGTAATTTGTAACGTTTGGTTTCCTGGGCATTTTTGCATCTATGTTAATCATAGAGAATTTCCTGTACTTTTCTTTTTCTGTAAAGTCCTTGTGTGGTTTTGGGAACATGGCAACCCTAGCATCCTAAGTTGGTAGTCTTTGTCCCCATTCTATATAAATGAATTTTTTTTTCAGTACCAAGGATCAAACTCAGGCCCTTGTATTTGCCAGGCAGGAACTTAGACTACTGAGCTACATTCCTGCCTCCTGAGCCGTATCCCCAGCTTCAGTAATTACAAAAGCTTTGGCATTCAATATTTGCCAAATTTTGGTGGACATCTGTGGAAATCCATCTAATCCTTGGTTTTTCTTCATTGGTAGAGCTGCCATTACTGCCTTTATTGTATGTTTTGTATGTCTACAAAATATATATTTTTTATAGCTCATTGGCTCAATTTTAGTAACTCATATGTGTTTAAGATTTTTACCATTTCCTTACATTACATTGACATATAAATGTTGACCTAGTTTTTATAATCCACTTCAGTGCTATCAGCAGTAATTTCACTCATTTCTAGTTGCATTCTTATTCTTTTCTTAATTTTTTGGCAGGTTTGAATAAGGGTTTATAAATAAAACTTATCTATCTGTTCATGGAAACAACTCATTCACACACTGATGGATTAGATTATCTCCTTCTAATCTGAATTTTATTCATTTCTGCTCTTAGCTATATAATTTATTTCTTGTTAGTTTTGGATTTATATTCCTTTTTACCTCTTTGGAATTTGAGATATTAGGTTATTTGTTTGAAATTGCTCAAGTTGTTTAATGTGTACATTCACAGCCATAAACTTTCCTCTTAGAATTGCTTTCATTTGGTTCCACTGGTTTTGGCATGCTGTGCTTTGCATTTTCAATTGATTTTAGGAATGCTTTTATTTCTACCCTGATTTCTTCTGTGACCCAGTGATCATGCAGTTACGTTGTTCAGTCTCTACGTGTTTGAGGAATTTCTCTAAGTTCTTTCACTGCTGATTTCTCATTTCATTACCCCTATGATTTGACAGTGTATAGGGGATTGTTTCTATTTGTATGTATTTATTTAGCACGAATTATGGCCTAAGATGGGATTCATTTTGGAAGAAGCTTCATGTACTGCTGAAAAAAGTACATTCTATGGTTGGATGAAACGCTCTTGAGTTCTCTGTAAAATTCATTTATCCTATAGTGTAGCTTAATTCATTTCTTCATTAGTTTTTTTGGCATGCTTGACCTGTCTAATTGTGAGTAGAGTGTACGATTGCTTTGGGGTCTATCGGTCCTTTTCTGTACAGAACTTTTTGTTTTATGAAGCTGAGCATGCCACCATTCAGGCATAGATATTTATAATTATTTTTTTCTTTCTGCTGAGTTGTTACCTTTATCAGTATATAGTGGTCCTTTTTGTGTCTTCTGATCAGTTATGGATTGAAATCTGCTGTCTGAAACAAGATATCGTCCCTAGGTTGGTTTTGGGCTCTGAATGCATGGACGTTTTTCATTTGCCATCCTTTAACATTTAATGTATGAGCTCACTTTTGGGCACAATTTGTCTCTGGTAGCCATTATATTGCTGCACTGTTTGATCCAATCTGCCAGTCCGAGTCTTGTGACATTGAGAGATTTTCTTATAAGGTATTTATGGACTCTTCTCATTGCACTTTTATTTCAGTACTGATTCTTTTGTGCTCACCCCCTTGTTTAATTACTCACCAGATCGTTAAACAAATACATGCAGTCCCCTTAGGCCAGTGGTGGCCGGACCTCAGCGTGTGCACTGCAGTGGGGGGCGGGGGCAGAGCCCCTCTGCTAGCCCATGATGCCAGTCGCCTGAGCATCAGACAACAGCTGTTTTCTGTAAACCAAAGCATTAGTACTCAGGTTTAATTGAAGTGTTGCCTCTTTGTGATAAACGTGTTTTGTGTTGTAGCTTTGGCACCTGGACTGTAAAAGGTCACTGTCACTGCCTGAGTCCTTCTGAAGTTAGTAGCCTTCCAGTTACTGTCTAGGATTGCCTTGGGCATCTTCTGCATTGTTGATTTAGTCCTTGTGTACTGCTTCATAATAGCTTCACAGTGGGAAGCATCTACTTTTCTGTCCATTGTAAAGACTAGTTTTGCAGGACATAAAAGTCTGGGCTGATCACTTTCTTTTCAGGCTTTGAAGAGTTTCATTCCTAGCTCTCTTGGGATTGCAGGGTTATACTGAGAAACTAGCCAAAGTTCTAAAAAGGGTTGTTTTATAAGTAACTCACTGATTTTTTTTTTTTCCTAATGACTTTCAGTATTCTCTTCTTATATTGAGTTTCTGAAATTTTCATTATGAAGTGTCTTAGGTTCTTATCTAGTTTTGATTATTTAGAGTCCTATCTGCCCTATATACTTGAATCAAATTTCTTTGCAAGATTTGCAAGACATTCTGCTATGCTTTCAGTGCATAAATCTGTTATGCATTATGAGGTATTTTTAAACTTCTTTTATTTCTATAATTTTGATTTTTTGAGTCATCTAGCATCTGTTGTTCTTTATCTTGTGTCTTGTCATTTTTAGGGCATCATTTCCAACAGATAAAATGTCTATACCAGCAGTAAGAAGAGGAAAAATTTTAGAAATGCCATTCAGTGAATTAAACATCTTAAAAAATTAAAACTTACCTGTAACAATAAGATAAATGTAAGGAGCTATATCAAAGGAAAATAATGAACACAGTAAAATTTTTTAAAGAGAAGGTAAAGAAAAGTGAGGAAAGTATTAGGAATCTAACGAAAGAATTATAGAAGGTGAATACAATTAGGTAAAAGTAACATATAAAAGAGAAAAAGCAAAGAAAATAAGGAGCAAACAAAATGAAAATAAAAGGAGAAATGGAAAAAAAAGAAGGAATGAAAGCAAAAAAAGAAAAACAAAAATCACACAAAAGAAACAAAGGAAATACGACCTGAGTCTCAAATGTCCTTCATGGTTTCTTTCTAGAACCTTCAGCGTTGTAATCCATCAGGGATGGAGAGGACTCACGTGCCACGGGACCATTTTTCCAGATAGTCCGTGTGTGTTCAGGTGTACATGCGCGTGCGTGTGTGTGCTTGCTGACTCTGGTGATGATCAATGGCATGGTCCTCACCTTAGCGTGATACTCACTGCAGAAACTTTTAGCGTTTGTGCCCCTCTGAGTGCCAAGTCTCTTGTACCCCAGCCTGTCCTCACAGCGTGTAGGTCTTCTCCCGACACTTCTCCGCCTGCAGTGCCTAAGCTGTAGGATCCCCGTGAGTGCTGGCAAAAGCCTCATCACACTGGCAGATGGAGGAAGCAAACTGACACCCAAGCTCTGGGCTAGGCTGGAGGCAGCTCAGACCAAGCAGGCAGCCGGACCTCACAGCAGCCTTTTCAGATCCAGCCCGCTCAGCAAACCAGAGTAGCTGGCCTGAGTTCTCACCGCAAAGAGCAGGCCCACCGCGCTCTGCCCATCCTGTGTGCTCCACTAGTTAAACTCTCGGAACCTCCAAGCAGCTTGCTTCCTCAGTAATGCTTCTCATGCCAACCTTCCACCCAACCGTGACTGTAGAGCAATACCCAAAACCTTAAAAAGCAAAAGAAGTTGTTCTGTCACTTCCAAATACCAGAGCAGTTCAATCTTAAACAATTATCTTCCTCCTCAAATGTCACCTGATTAATCATGCTCAAATATGACAGGTGCTGTGATATTTGTTTCTCCACTTATATCCGGCTACTTGGAAAGAATCAATTTCCAAGTAAAATCCAACAGAGTTCCAAAATCACTGAATTTTCCTCGGGACTAGAGCTGCTAGTCTGTCGTTTCCACCTGGGGATGCCAACCCTCTGTGAGATCACCTTCCATTTGCGATGAAAGGCTCGCCCTTCCCTAGAGCGAGGACTAGCATTTCAGGCTGCTTTGCTCTTTGCTTGAATTGTCTTCAGTGTCTCCAGGTCTTCTGGGGCTTCTAAATTTCTCCTTGACTCTTTCTTGATTGCCAGAGCTCCTGTCCCCAAGTTGTTCTTTCCCATCGTCTGGACTCCCAGCCCTGGAGAGGCTGTGATATGCTACCTGTCATCACTCAAACATTTCATCTTACTTGATTTATGGAATACAAATTTACAGAAGAATTACAAAGGTGTTGCAGAGGGTTTAGACACTCCACATGTTATTTATCAACACCTTTTATTAGTATAGACTATTTGATAGAATCACTGAGACGATATTGGTCCATCATTATGAACTATAATTCACAATCTATCACCACATATTTTCTTAATTTGGGCTAAATTTCTTTTTTTTTTTTTTTTTCTATTTCAGTGTACTTTGGATATTACTTCACACATAGCTATTGTGTCTCCTTAAGTATTCCTGGCTTTTACTTCTCAGACTTTTCTTACCTCAGAGTCTTAATGTGTACTGAGTACTGATCATGTGTTTTGTAGAGCATCTTACAGCTGTTTTTTGTTGAATGTTTTTAATCATGAATAGAATGAGGTTATATATTTTGAAGAGGCAGATCACAAAGCCATACTGTCACGAATCCCATCAAAGCTGTTTACTATCAATAGGATACAGTTAGGAACCATATCTTTTAAGACAGTCTACTTTTTTTGGTAGTGGGGATCGAACTCATGACCTCACACTTGCCAGGCAAGTGCTCTGATGCTAAGCTCAGGACTGTACTTCTAGACTAACTGTTGCTTAAAAATAAAATAATAGG
Organism: Ctenomys sociabilis; assembly: GCA_004027165.1. Classification (NCBI taxonomy): domain Eukaryota; kingdom Metazoa; phylum Chordata; class Mammalia; order Rodentia; family Ctenomyidae; genus Ctenomys; species Ctenomys sociabilis. Next base: position 26,806 of record PVKA01005521.1, read on the forward strand.
GTCTTAAATTTGAAGGCACTAGACCCTGAAACATTTATGCCTCTCACCAACCAACTTAAGTTTAGTTGGTGCTTATGATAGACTAGGGATCGATTCATCCATGATGGACCCATCTTTTAATACCTTCATAGAGAGGACTGCATTGGAGACCATGCTGCATAGTTAACATTGACAACTATATCATCAATCAGAATATCCAAAGGATGAATTTTTCTAAGAATATCTTACTCATTAATTTATGAAAGTGGCATGACACATTGTCATATTCACTCTTCTCTTTCTCCCTCTCTCTTTCCTCCTTCTTTCAACTTTTGGTTTATTTTCTCCTCTCTTGCCTTCTTTCTCCTCCTCCTACTGTTCCTTCCCTTTTTTTCTTTCTCATTCTTCTCCCTCTCCCTTTCCTTGCTCTTCTCCCTCTTCTTCTTCCTCTCCCTTCCCTTCCCTTCCTTTCCCTTCTCTTCTCCTTCCTTCCTTCCTTCCTTCGTGCCTTCCATCCATCTCTCTCTTCTCTGTCTTTCTCTTTCTCTCTCTCACCTCTTCTCCTCTGTTCTCTTTTCCTCTCTCTCCCTCTTTTCCTTCATGTTCACTGGCAAATTGTCCACATCCTATCAATAGCAAGTACCTATACATGTTAAGGGAAATAAAACAGTCACGCAGTAGTAAATATCACATTGTACCTTTTACATAAAAAATTAAATTATATAGTTGAAAGAGGGCCAGGAAGATAGCTGAGTGGAATAAGCATTTTCTTGGCAAGCACAAGAGCCTGAATTCAATCCCCAGTTTCATAAAAATAAAAAAAAAAATGAATTGTATTTGCACAAGTCCCAGTAATTGTAATTTATCTAAATATCTTCAGAAACCTGGGGGATTACTGGGGATGGGCAGGTATCTGAACACTAAGGCTAATACCGTACTGGCCACCTTGGTTTACTGTTACATCCTTGTGCATCCCTTAAAGTCTAGTAAAGTTATTTTAGAATAGAGGCTACTACTTTGAAATTACTTTAGTCTATGCTTGATATGTTGTTCCAAAGCACGAAGTGCACAACTCTTGGCGTTATCTGCCACAGCACTGCATGTGTATAATTTGCCAGTGTTTGTAATGAAAGTATCTTTGTATACCGAGAGCATTTTTCTTGCATGCACTTGTGATTCTTTTCAAGAGACTTTCCTTTTTCCTGTATTTTAGGGAAGGGTCTTCAGGGTCTCACCTCTACATGGGACTCATAGTGATTCTCCTGTTGACAGCTTCCCAAGAGCTAGGATTATAGGCATGCACCACCACACCCAGTCTCAGTCTCCTGTCTCACTGTGCCTAGGGTAGGGGTGGGGTGGTATGGGGCCAGCATAGCAGGCCTGGGGACAGAACCCCTGATCCCTGTGCCTGCTTGCAGGCACTTTAATCTGCTGTCTTATTTGGCTGGTCCTTTCAGAGACTTTCAAATACTTTTCTCATTACCTCATTCTCTCTAGCCTTGTGTGTGCTTGAGGACAGTAAATGTTCTGCCCAGCAATCAACTTGTGAAGAACACACACTAAAAACAAAAGAAAAAAATATGTACTAAAACATCCGTACGTGTAAGCAGAGCCAAAAGCTTTTTGGCACCAGAAAAACGTAGTGCCTCTCAGGATCCAGGGTTCTCACAACCGCTGGTAGGGTTAGAAGTTGCTTCAATGTTTGCATGACACACTGTGGAAGATAGGAAGAGCAGCAAGTTGTGTTCAGGGATTCACAATTCAATTAGTGTGTACACACATGCATTGAAGAATGGGTGAGACATTGCCTGGTAGAGAGTAAAGCAATGATTTTCTAGGGAAAGTAAATAAGAATAAAATTTAGAAAAGTGTGAAAAAGGGCATGATATGCCTCAGGGACAAGTTTTATGAGACCTACACACAGTATAGATAAGCAGAAGGTGAAAGGTAAAGCTGGATAAGTAACATCTTGAACCAGTATGGTTCTTGATGTTCCCCATGGAAAAAACTGCAAGAGGATGAAGAATAAAGATAAGCAAGGAAAGCTGATGTTGGGTGGGGCTCAGTCTCTGATGGGGGGGAAGGAATTGCCAAAGATCTGCAGAGCACTTATTTATGCATTCAGGAGGCGGGTACCAACTTCACCCTCTCTGCCTCACAACCAGTTTGCAAACTGGAACAGCTTATTTGAATGGCTCAAGGAGCTCTTCATGTTCTCAGGCGAGCTTTGTCTTAGCCCTGCATTTGTGACTGATGATTGATTTCCAGGTTCCGCTGCTTCTTACCAAGCAACACTCAGCTGAGTGGCAAAATGGGACGAGGCTTCCTAAATGTGAATTTTATGGTAGGCCTGGATGTGCTCAGATTGAATCTTTGTACTTTGAAGATTCAAATGGCAGCTAGATGGAGAAGAAAGAAATGAAAGTTAAATAGCTTGCTCTGCGTTAGATGAACACCTCTTAAGAAGACTTATGAATGATATAAGGCAAAATTGAATGAGATAAGGCAAAATTCCATATGGGGTTCTCATATGAAAAACATGACAATCCTTTCAACTTCTTCTTACCATGACCTCTGGAATCTTGCAATGGTTTTCTTAGTGCCCTTAGAGAAAGAATTTCTTCACATGCCCTCCCATTCCCTACCCTATGTTTATAATCAAGTGTCATCTTGCTTTATGCATTTCAGCCATACTGCCTTGCATAGTCTCACCCACAGCACCATGAATTTTTCTCACAAGAAGATTGAAACAGGTGTTTCATACGTCTGGAAATGCCTACGCTCTCCTTATTTTGTGGTAAGCATTTCCCGAGAAGTGTCCACCTGGGGAGCACTCACTCTCATCCCTTACTCATAAAAGTCTGCACCATTCTGTTCCAAAGTGGTTCATGTCATTCTTCTTCGTACTGTGACTTCAATTTGTCATTTACTGGAATGATGATGTGTTATTTGCCTCATCACAAGGTGCACGTTGGCAAGATTCTTATCTATCATCGATTACTATTCTATGACCAGCATCTAGTACAATTCCCAGTTATAGAAAAGAATCCCACAACATTCTCAGGTAAGTGGTCTTCACATTGAGTCATATTCTACCTCCATATCCTCCTCTTTAGAAGTTAGGATTGCACATTTCGATTTCCCTCATGTTCTGAAGAAAGACAGCCCCAGAGAACAACTTGAGCTCCTGCACATCTATGAAATGCTGCCACTGTGCCGCAATTTTATAGATAGCAAGAGTTTCCTTAAAATAATATCATGCAAATGAGTTGATTATTTTTGTTTGGATTTTGGTGATTCTGTAATTGTGGATTAATGGGTTCCATCTGTTCTCTGATCCTCCAATTAACAGGTAATAGCTTTGGAAAGTCAATGCATTCCTGCCATGTGCACGATTGTATTTAAGGTGGTGATTTTCCTCCCAATGCTCTCTGTTGCTATGCCTTTATCTTCGCATATTGTATGGCAAATGACACACTCTTCCTCTGTTAGTTGAGACCTTTCTAAGGCAAATATTGATGAACAGGATCATAAACTGTGTCTTCCCAACTGGTGTTTTACAATCATTCTCTCTTTGCTGCTGTTTAGATATGAAGTAATGAAAACTTTTTTGTTTTTAAGTCTGAAGGTTATGTTTATATTTTTAATTCAGAAGCTCACTGGAGGAAGCTTCCTCCAGCTGGCTTTTTATATGAAGAGAAGTTCTGGACTGCTGACACCTGTTGTAAGCAAATGGGTCAGCAGGACATAAAGGGAGGGGCACTTTCAACATCATCTGAACACAAATATTCAAGTCTGTTTCCTCCTAATAGAAAACTATCCTGGAAGCATATATTATCTAATTGTAGATTTTATGGAACACTAGAATGTCAAACATCTCTCGTCCATTAAGAAATATTTCATTTAGCAAAATAAGATGGATATAGCTATAGTCTACATCTATATATTTATCCAGTTTCTTGCCATAATGCTTCTCAGATTTTGGATCTATGAAGTGCTCTCATATTTTGTGAAATATAGGCTATAATATGCATATGAGTCAAATTGCCAAAAACTACTAGCTGAACAAGTGTTTTTTCTCGAGGTTATGAATTTCCAAATAGCATAAGCATGATACCTTGTTTTCAGGGGAACCAACCCTATGATTAGAGATCGGTAACCTTCAGCACCCCTACACTACCCCTTTGCCTTTTTGAGGCAGAGAGGTTGGATGTTGAGTTTCTTACTATGGCCAAGTGATTCATCCATTCTTATCTATGTAATTATGTCTTTGCAAAAAATTTTTTTAAATGTATTTTAGAGAGTTCCCAGATTGGTAAAAATAAGGCAGAGCCATCCTGAAGGCTGTCGGGTCTTGAGTGTGTCATACCTGGAGACGGTATGCAACGTATACTCTACCCAAAGCATTGCCTATGAATCTTCTTCATGCTGCTTCTCCTGGGACATCTCTTCAATGATAAACCAGTAATACAGTAAAGTATGTGCTATTTTCTTACAAATAAAACTGCACCACACTTTCTAAAAAATAAAGCAACATGTAATTAAAATATACAAAAAGTATAAACACTTCTTATATAATTATGTCAAACCTTGCCATATGCTTTCCCAATTTCTGATAAGAATACTATATATTTATATACTGATGCAGAACATATTTATGTTGAATCAAATGATATTGCCCATCTATCTAAAAATATTTTATGAAAATATTTGTCTCTCAAAAATAATTTCACACATACAAATATCATAGGTCTATGGATCAGAAATTATATATTGACTTGTGTGGGCTTTATAATCCTATACACTGTACTCTGATAATTCTGAAGTTGGGTTCTAAGTAAGCATTGTCTTCGGTTGTTAAGCAGATTTATTTTTAATATAACATTTCTGAATACTGGTGGACTCTGATGGTTTACTGTTATAAGGGTTTGTCTAAAGCTATAATAATTCAGAGAATGTGATACTGGATCACATTCAATCAAGAGGGAGCGAGAGAGAACAGAAACCATGTACTTGTGGATATTTAAGTATGGCAAAGAAAGGACAGCAGAAGCCTCACAGAAATGAATGTCATTTTAATAATGATGCAGTAGCAATTTTACTTTGACGTGAAAGGAAACAATTCTGCCTCCAAGAATATTTTCAAGTATAAGCTAACTGTATTGTAAATAGATACATTAAAATGTCTGTCATCCAGGCAAGAAATTAGAGCATCCAAAGCAGCACAGGAAAACTTTATCTTTAACCAACAGTAGACACAAATACCAAAGTGATAAAATTGCTGGGATTTTTAGAGAAGCATGTTGAAATATCTAGAATAAATAAGCTGCCTATGTTCAGAAAGAAAATAAAACACTCAACTGATGAAGAAACAAATGGAAGACATCAACTAAAGACTCACATGAAATTAAAAAAAAATAAACATATGAAATGAAGACTACACCTAGGAGATGAGCTGCCAAATGGTCACTAAGAAAAAAAAGGGAAATCAAAGACGCAATAAAAGAAACTATTCAAAGTGAAACCCATTAAACACTTTTACTTATCAAAACAGCTGTCAAAGGCTCTGGTCAACAACTTCTTCAGATAACCCACTACTACTGTGGACTGCTGGCCTATGTTGGATTGTTTCACTGAATCCAAGTACCTATAATAATTGAATGCCAATAGAATACCCATCTCTGCAGGACTAAACAAAACAAAAGAGGATACAAAGAAAGGATCATTCTATATTTATATACAGTACAGTTAGGATAAATATGCAGTACTTTTGCATAATTCTATGAGAAGAAAGATTTGCACTAATAGTTTTTGGACAGGACATCCTGTCTGCCTCTTGTACTATGGATAACCACTAAGAAGATAACAATGTAAAAAAGTATTAATTACAGAAACTGTACTATAATTCAGCTTTTTAAAAAAAGATAGGTATACAGCTACATTCTCTTAATGCGTTGAACAGAGACATCTGCTCTAATAGTGTTTGTAAATAGTATATCATGTCACCTTGTACAATGAATAACCACTATGAAAACAATGTGCAATGTGTTAATTATTGAATCTGTTCTACTAATTTGACTTGAAATTGTGTCATTGCTATTTGTTCCTCAATAAAATTATGGAAAATAAAAAAGCACATTATTAAATTGTAGAAAACAATATAGAATCCTTTGGAAGTTTTAGAGAAGTCTAACAGTTAAAAATTTTTGGAGTCAAGGTCAAAAAAATTAATGTCTGTGTAAAGACTGAAAGTGGGTCAGAGAAAGGAGTATATAAGATGAGATTATGTGAAATTTACACTATAGTAAGTTTTAGATTCTTAATGTGAAGGTAGCAAGAGGCTGAGACAGGATGGGGTGGATTCATCCCTGGAGGGAAGGGAAAGACCAACGGGCTCAGAGTTACATGATTTGCTTGTGGATTTTTAATGAGTCAGTAATTGACAGAACTAGGCCTCAGACCCAATTCTTTCTGCCTTCAAAGCCATACTCTTTTCAAAAGAAAAAAAATTATCTTATTCCTTGTGAAAATATAAAAAAAAAGCTAGACAAGTAATTAAACTTGACTATTTCTGGGACCCAAAGTAGAAGTTTCAGATCTGGATTAAAAAATATATTAGAGTCAGAACTTACAGTGATACTTTTCCCCAGAGAATTCTGCAAATGAACAGATTTTCTGGGCTTCGGCATGAGCTCGTAACACATAAGCCATATAGGTACACTGTCATGCATATTCTTCACAGTAATTCTTTCCCCACCCCAGTGCTCTTTCCATCTTTATTGAACTCACCAGCTAAATAATTCCCACTTTGCTCCATCGCTGACACACTTTCAATGGCTCTGCAGTCTTTTATCTGGCATTCAGGGACCCACCCAAAGTTCTCAGGTGAATTCAATACACTGTTATACATTTTCAGACAAGTACCCTACTGAGGCAGAAGCTGACTCTCTTCCTGACCCTGAGCAGCACCATCTAGCTCCTGAGGATAGGCTATCACATTTTAAACAACAGAAGTGAGTGCTTCAGGAGTGCAGAAGCATGGCTCATGGAGGAACAGGGATTCACACACCTTGATGAGAAATTGAAGAACGATTCAAATACAAAGAGACTCAGGAGGCAGAAAATGCTTGGAGAGGCCATCCTCAGAAATTGTTCTGGAATGCCATTGCACTTGTATCCACATCACGTTCCTGGTTCAGTTTCTTGAGTTCCACCAGTTAGAAGTGGATGTACTCAAGGATATGTTTGGTCTCCTGTTGATCATTGGTAGCTTACTGGTTACTCCAAGAATGTCACTTTAATAATGCCACTTTCTAGGGCCTGGGGAGATAGCTCAGTGGAATAAGTGCTTGCCTGGCAAGTGCAAAGGCCTGAGTTCAATCCTCAGTTCTGCCAAAATAATGCCACTTTCTGACGTAGAATACCAGGTCTTCTTCTTCAGTTCACTTATTCATAATCTGGGCAAGCATTGCCTTCTTGGGAGAAAATGTCTCATCTAAGTCAAACAGTCCCAGAGGAGGAGGTAGAAACTCCTTGAAGCTGAGAAGGACCACAGCAGGCTGCATGGCAGGCAGCAGTGTCTCAAACTGAGATCGGATGAGCTGGAGTGGTGCATATTTCACATTTAGCTGCTCATGAGCCTTGATGATCCTGAGGATGAGGTTGGTGTCCAACTGGCAAATAGACAAAACAAAAAAGGTGGAAAGTCATGAGGGTTCTCATCACCCTCCTGGAGACACAACTGTAATCGTTCTAACAGGGTGGTGGTGTCAGGAAGCATCGCGTTATCAGAGATCTCTGGGTCCTCAGCATCAGTCTGGTTCAGGCGGATGTCTCCTGTTGTGAGCCACTGGAAAACAACATCCCTGATTTTGCTGTTTGCTTCTTTCTCCAAATACTGGTCACTGAACATGTGACAGGAGCCAAACACTGCCAGCTTCCCCACTTGGTTCTTCAAGTGATAGAGAGCCAGGATAGGTCCTTTAAGTAGGAAGAAGATACAGCCTGTGGCCAGAACAGCCACTGCTGGTTTTGATATGGCAACAAAAGGGTAGACCAACGATAGGGCTCGGGCACTGTTTCCACTGCTGTTCTCATCAATGATTCTCCTGCAGCTCACCTAATTTCCGTGTTCAATATTCCATTGGAAACCAGAGCTTTCTTAGGATGAATATACTTGTAATAGACATCTCTAGCTACAGCATCATTATTAACCATGATTCCATGTTCTTCTAGTAGGAAGTTAATATTGGTGTCAAGTCTGGATTCTCCACCTTCTCTGAACATCACAAGGCTGTCTCCACTACCGTCAAGATACTTCTTTAGCACTTCAAACTCACCTACAGTAAATTTTTCCATTCTCCAGCTGTAATCCACAGTTTCACCCCAATTAGCTTCTCAGATGTGATTTCATCTTTTAAACTCTGAATCTTCCAATTACTCTGAAGTCTCTTCTGTATTGATTTATAGCCATTGTTGATGGTAAGTACCTTTTTGTATACACTGAAAATAATGGTGCTCCGAACACCCTTCTGCATGGTTGCCTGAGGCCCAGTGACCACCATCTTTACCTGACATCTCCCAGCATTGTCACCGTAATTCTTGGCAAATTAAATTCTTGGCGAATTTAATTAACTAATGAGAATTTCCTTGTGTGTGTAGTACAGGCTCTTAAGCCACATTTTTGGAAATTTTTACCACTCAGCATTACACTACTCAATGATTCACACAATTCACACAATGATTACAAGTAGCCTTCTCAACGTTTCTTCATAATACATACTACAACTGAAGGAAAGAAACTTGACCCTGGATTCAACAAGCAAATAGAGAAAAAGTAAATGAGGTATTCCAGAGTAGTAAGAGCTATAGAAAGTTTCTTTTACCTTGATCATAGATACAATTATGAAAGATATATATATATATATATATATATATATATATATATATATATATATATATATTTTTTTTTTTTTTTTTTTTTTGCTGAACTGGGGATTGAACTCAGGCCTTTGTGCTTACCAGGGAAGGGCTTATTCTACTGAGCCATTTTCCAAGCCCCCAATAGAAACAATTACACTAAGGAGTGATTTAGTGCAACTTTTGTCTGTACTGTACAGCGATCTTTTTCATCTTAAAACAGTTGATACCCTTAAAAATTTATTCATAATTCAAGTATATTGCTCTCTTTACATTAAATTTTAAATCTGAGTAAACTGTAGACTCAAGTACAATTGTACATAGTAAAATTTAAAGTAATTCTATGACAATCCAGTTTTTTTTATGAGGTAACATTTTGTCCAATGATATTGCAATATACCAACACAATGTGGGCATTGACAGAGTTCTTGGGACCTATTTATATTTTCCCAGTTTTACTTCACATTGGGTAGAGTGCAGCGATTTCTATGCATACTCCTCCCTAGGTGAGCTTATGTACCCTACAGCACAGTCAATAGGCAGAAGAGGACCAGGCCCGTCCCTGCATGCATCCTTTACTTTGTTCTTTATCAATCCATCCATCACTACACTGATCGCCTTTCTGGTCCCTAAGCCCCGAGAGCCACTAATCTGCTTCCCATTTCTATAATTTCGTCCTTTCAAGAACATGTAGATGTGATCATCCAGCACAAAACCCATGTGACTGGCTTTTTGTCACTCAACATAATTTTCTGGCAATTCATACAAGTGAGAAAGTATAAAGAATAGTTTATTTATTATTTTTTTAATGTTGAGAGGTGTTCCATAGGAGTATACTTCGTTTATGCTTACGTCTGCTGAAAATTCCCAGCTCAGGGTTATTATGGATAAACGAGTAATGAAAATCCATGCATAAATTGTTGTATACACATACATTTTTCTCTAGGGTGGGGTGCTGGTTTGGCTTTTGATAATGGAGCTACTTTAGGTAAGGCAGACAGGGAAAGCTTTTCAAGGGTGTTGGCACAGAAGTTGGAAACTTTCTAATCAGGTGGTCTAAGGTTCACACTTACAGAGCAAGGATGGTTCCAAGAGGAGGCAACAGTAGGACAAAATCCCTAGGAGGAATGTGAGCCTGGCAAGATTGTAGAAGGCAGGGGGAAGAAGTGCAACTTGAGGTGTCTTACGACAGGAGGAGACAGCAAAGAGAACTGCAGAAGTAGATATGTCTCCTATGTGCCTCGCCAGTCCAAAGAGGGTGTTAGGCTGCTGTTCAATTTGTCATTTGCAGCTGGTTGAGAGGCACTTTTAAACAGAGAAGATAAACACTGAAGTTCACAAAGGTATGTTTGGTGACTTTTAAAGAGAAAAAAATATAAACTACTTTATGTTACAGGAGGCTCCAACAGGGGGACTCAAGCCCATCCAGTGATTATAGACATATTTAGGTGACAACTTCAGGACTAGTGTCAAATCTCAGCCAATTTGTCAGGTCCTTGGTATAAACTTGGGATATGTGGCATTCCCAAATGTAATTTAGTTCAAGTAAGACAAGGTTTGGCCTTCAAGTTGAATATATTTGTCTTCAAATTGGCATCAAAATTCACAACAGGCTCAGACAACTGAATCTCTTTTGAACTTGAGTTTCCTTATTTGTAAATAACAAACCTTATAGAATTGCTAAATATTAAATAAAACAGTACGAATAAATGTTTTCTTTAAAGGAAAAATCAGTAGAGACCTAGGAAGATTATTCAGATATTTCTCTCCCTAAGTAAGATTGTTAAACTATTTATTTTCCATAGATTTAAAGTATAATGAAACACTGACATTTAGAAGAAAGTAGTTGATCTCAAATTTATATCAGAAAACCAATAGTCAAATTAATATACAAAAATGTGAATTCTTTAGCGATTCAAAATTCTTTGCATTTTTGGGGCAAATGTAGAGGCCAACTATTAATTGCACATCTGTGATTACTGTGATCAAAATTAATTTACATTTAACCAGGTTTGATTATTGATGTTTATAAAGAAGCAGCATATGTGAAGGGGATCTTTGTTGGAAACCATCCCTATGGCTTGGCAGAATGGGAATTAAGAATGCATTTAAGCATAAACAAAAACAATGTCTCATCCTGATTCACATATAAAACCTAGGGAAAAAAAAGAGTAATGGCTTCAGCAGTTAGGTTGAATACAGATAGGGCTCACAATGTCCCCATGGCCTTCTTGGACTTTGTGTATCTTCACAGACAATGGGATGCACTAAAGTTGGGGAAGCAATTCTAAGAGACTTAGAATGAAAAAGGTCTTCATTTTTTTCCTAAACGTTTTTCCATATGTGTTTACAAGTATCCCTGACTGCTAACATGTTTAACAGCAGGTCACCATTTTAAAAGGAGAGAAAACCAATTTTGCTTTCCTGATCATGTTAATTTTATGTGGAGGTCTTTTGCTTGATTAGTTTAAATTGAGAATTCGATCAAAACTGAGTGCTCACAGGCAAGAATATACAGAGGTCATTATTGTAACAGCATTTGGAAGGCACAAAGCAGTCACTTTGGACCTTGAGGGAAGATTGCACATCTGCCAGAGTAACTGATTTACTCAGGGTTCAGGGCAAGCTGGTTGTTTTCATTCCTGGTTTCTTTCTCATCAGAGTGTTTTTGCTTGGTGCTTAATTTCTCCTGAGCGTAAAAAATCAAAAATGAGAAGTCGACTAGCCAATGCTATGCACCACAGGAAGCCAAGTCAAGTGACCTGAAAACTAAAACCTTTCTATGGATATAAACACTGTTAATCCACATAAATAGCATCAGAATTAAAAATTCCATATGGACAGCCCTACAAAACGTAAGAGATCAGTGGGAAAAAGGTCTTAGAACGCACATACATTCTCAATTGATTCTTTCAAATTGCTATTCAGTTAAGAATCTTTCATGCTCTTTATGCTTCTCGTATTTTGACTAGATAAGTAAAAAATAATTAGTCCTTAAATGTTATAATTTACTTATGTGGTGGATATTTATTTGTTTTCTTCTGGAAGACTTTCTTCTAAATGTCAATGAATGGCTCGGGGAAATGACTTTGATAAACATAAATCGGGTCATGTATATAGTTGTACTTAGCATTTGTTCGAGTGAGATAAGGTTCATTTGAGGGAGACTTTACTTGCTTTTCTGAACTATGAACCATCTAACTAGAAGAAAAAACAGTCCATTAATATTTTTACGGAGCTTTTAACACCAGTAATGTTTTCTCTTTTTACAAGTTTCTCTTTCGGACATTGGCACTCATATTATCATTTACAGTGTCCCGTTCATTTCCTCCCTCCAACTTTAATTCCTTCCTCCTTTCCTAACTGGACAGCCTTTTACAGTATAGTATTAGATCACCCATTGATTTTGAAGCAGTCTCATCAAAGAATATCATTTCCGAGAAGAGTAATGAGAGGAAAAGTAAAGGTGTATTATAGCCAAACATCATTAAAATATATAACACTTAAATAGATTAATCCAATCATAGAAAAAATGATATAAGGCTAAATATTTTTTTGCATCAGGGAAAAAAATTTTTGAAACAATAATGTGAAATTATACAAAGAAAATATAATTTTGTTGGATTACATTATGTATAATACACCCAATTACAGTAGTGTTAGGTTTGTAAAAATACACAGGAATACATTCTGTTCAAACAGTGAGATACTTAAGAATGACTTGAACACTGTTAGCGCACTGTTCCTATGAGAATACTGTCATATAATGATGTTTGCTTTTTAAACTGTATTGGTAGTCATCATACATAAAAATGTATATGGTACAACACAAAATTATTTGAGACAGATGACACAATCACATATAATCTTACATTTAATTCACGAAGAGTAGATTGATACCTTAGTTGTGATAATGTGTTTGGCAACCTATTATTGCTGCTCAACTTGTCTCAGCTTCACGGAAGCCACTGACTCACTCTGAGTTTTTACTGATGTCGCAGTCACGTTTTATCTGCCATTACTTCTCCTTTCATGGCAGTAGTAGATGGCTTAGGCACTTTGGAGATAATTCTTGTGCAAACAAGATCATTATGTAAACATTTGCAAAATTTGCCATCAACTGCAAACTGATGCACTGTTAACAGTATTCAAATTTTATTTTATACCGAGTCCACTGAAAATATTTACATGAAATATTGAATCCAGGTAATTTTCTCTTTATTCTTTCTCTGGAGTAGTTTGATACTTGAGATTTCAAGAAGTGTGTAAAAAAATACTCATTATCCATACTTGAACATTAAAGAAGGCAAGTCATAACTTGGAAATAGAAAAAATGCTGCGTGAAGTGTTTTCTAGGTAAGTGTTGCTTTTTGTCTAGAAGTGCTAATTTGACAGTTTTCAAAGACCAACTACTCTTGTATTTTTCAGTTGCACTTTTAAATACAAATGTTTATGTTTTAAAATTCTATAAAGGGCTGGCCAGATAGCTCAGTGGACTAAAGTACTATGTAGGCAAGCGTGGGCACCAGGATTTGATTCCCAGCATGCTGTGCCAGCCCCACTCCAGGCGCGCACTGAGATGGTGACTGAGGCTGGGCATGGTGGTGGGTGCTTGTAATCCCAATGCTTGGGAGGCTAAAGACAGGAGGATCACTATGAGTCCAATCTGTTTAGTGAGACCTGTCAACCCTTACTAAAAGTACAAAAATCAAAAAACAGGAAAATAATTCAATAAAATAATTAGCCTTTCCTGTAAAAGTCAGGTATAAAATGTAACTCCAAACAATTTAAGTGTTCACTGTAAAACATAATTTCTGTAATATTCTACAAAATGTAGATGGCAATATAGAGGCTCTAATTTTGTAGACTTAATTATGCTGTTACCTAGAAAGGGACTAGAACTGCTTCTTCCCTACCTCTTTGGTGATCTCATCAAGATGTTATTAAAATGTCTCCTCTCAGTTACCCTCTTCTGGGTCACTCTTGACAGATTCTCTTTTTTCTGTGTGCCAAAGATTTTGAGGATGTGATAGAGCTTATTAAGATTAATAACAACAAAAAGAGCATTATTTATAGAATGCAGGAATTGTGCTGAAGAATAAGATCCATAAATTATCCTGTTTTCTCAATAATCCTTTTGGTCGTTTTCCAGAGCACAATGGTGAGATATAGACAATCATCTGGCTTTTCTTTTGTTACTTAGACAAAATACCAGACATCCAAAATTAATTCAGGAAAAGTTTATTCAGCTCACAGTTCGTGGAGAGTGCAGTCCATAATGAGCTGGCTTCAAAGCACGGTGGCTTAGGGGCGACAGTACAAGGTGGCAGAAAACAGCAAAAGCAGAAAAAAGGATAACAGGGAAAAGCAAGCCACCGTTGCTCCAGGTGGCCCACCTCCTCCCCGCCATCTCTGTGTCTTTCTATGTCACACACTGAGGATGTTTACAAAGTGAGGGCCCTGACCATGTGAGGAATCACTTAACTAAACTTAAACTTCTCAAGTTGACACAGTAAACAACATCCTAGAGTGAAAAGGACCTGTCCTATACACCCTGGAATGTAGAACTGCTGAGCTACTCAGGTGAGCTTCTCCACTTCAGGTTGATAAGACTTATGGGTCATAGCAAAGTTTGCCTGCACTTGAACTGAGAGCCTTTTAACTCCAAGGGCCTGTACACCATGCCTCCATCAGTTTCCAGGGAAGATCACTGAAACTTTATGGCTAAAATGACCATTTTAGATTTGATCATAAGTTGGTCAAATTCTGAAGTGGCTCTTGTTGTGTGTGCGTGAACCATTTCACCCATCTAAGCCTTGTGCTGTTCTCTATAAATGAGATTAATAACACTGTTAAAGGAGACTATGAGAAGTAAATGATTTTGAGAAATTCTTTACATAGTGTCTGATAATTGTAAGCACTATTTGACCTTAGCAATTACTTTTAGAAGGAATTTTGTACCTTGCCAAATTAAGTTACTAGAGAGAGAATTCACTTGTCAAGGTTAAATTGTATGAGAGCTTCAACTCTAGTACTTTCTGTTGATGGCTGTTCTTGCAGGGAAGTTACAAGTCTCCTGGGGTTCATGGAAGGGACATCACATATCTATATTTTTTTAAAAAAATATATTTAGGACAGTGTACAGAGCCTACAGGGTCTCACTATATAGATCAGACTTGTAGTGATTCTCCTGTTTTAGACTCTCAAGTGCTGGAAGTACAGGCACATGCCAGCATGCCCAGTCTCAATTGCCATCTCAGCACACCCCGGTGGGTGGGACCCTGCACAGCACGCCAGGGAAAGAAGCCCAGTTGCTGCTGTTTGCCTAAGCAGGCTGTTTATTCTGCTGAGCTATCTGGCTGGCCCTTGTAAACATACCTAAAGCTCTTCTTTTCCTTATCAGTCATTTCAGTTACTCATATTTGTGAGCATGATCTCAGAAAACTGTAAGAGCATCTGGTCATTGTAGAGTTACCTGGGAGCACTCTCACAGACAGGTCCAGGGTCCTGCTTCTTAGGGAGAATGTATCCATTGTGCTAGAACCTGATTTGTGCATTTGTCACTAGTAGGTCCTTCTAATCCCTTGTCCCAATTGTATATTTCTCCATGCTGAATTTTATTACTAATCATCTCCTGCCTGCCTTTATAATGTGATCTTTTTTCATTTCTAATAAAATTACTTGCACTATTAGAGTGTAAGCATGGAGTTTATTATTACGAGAGGAAGATGTGTGAAACACTACATGAGAATGTTTCTGAAGCTTGACTCACTTGGAAGAAAAGGTTTTTCAGAGCCCACTTATTTTTCACTGGTATCACCATTGTCATCCACAGAATAATTATGACTGGCAAAGCAGAACTATTTCTAATCTTCCATGTGTTTGACTATCACTAGTCCAAGAGGACATGATGAGCAATTTGCATGTTATGTCTGTTGCATAACAAGGGAACAAGACTCAGGAACTTTAAGTAATGTGTCGGAGGCTACACACAAGTAACTATGATGAAATCTCAAGCTATTGAGGCTTATTAAATTTGGTTTTGGAAGCGGGTGTGGTGGCACATGCCTGTAATCCCAGCACTTGGGAGGCTGAGGCAGGAGGATTGTTGTGAGTTCGAGACCAGCCTGAGCTACAAAGTGAGTTTAAGGCCAGCCTGAACTGCATAGTGAGACCCTGTCTCAAAAAGACAAAGAAATAAAAAATATAAATAAATAAATAAATAAATAAATAAATAAATAAATAAATAAGTTTGGTTTTGGTATGGTTTGGGTACTGGTTGAAATATTGTGTCAAAGTCAAAAGTTCAGAAGTTTAATTAAGTGACTCAGCAGGGAGCCAGGATCCTTATTTTGTAAACAACCTCATTCTTTGCAAGAGAAGGGCATAAGTATTGCATGAGTTCTACACTCCCACACCAGGCTAGCCTATGTATAATAAGGAAAGGAGGGAGGCAGCTGCTGCTGCTTCTCCCTTTGTTCTTTGCTGTTTTCTGCTGCCAGAAACTGCTGTCCTCTGCCTTATTCTAGACTACCTTGCAACCAGCCAAGTATGGACTGAAACCTCCACTAACTGTGACCTGAAGAAGCCTTTCCTTCCTTAATTTTTTTTGAGTGTCAGGTATTTTGTCCCAGCAACAAGTGGAAAGTCCCTGAGACAGTTTGTGTCAAGATGTCTCCCCACAGTCTCATGCAATGAGACTGGGCTTCTAGGGTTTTTGATTAATTTACAGCCCACTGCTGAGATTGTGGGTACACACACCCTTGGGTCAGCAGGCTACATACAATATTATGGGAGGGAGAGAGGCCTGTTCTATGTGGCTCCTCGCTTTGCTCTTACTGCTTTTGTGCCATGAATAGCTGCCCTCTGCCTAGGAGCCAGCTGACTATGGACTGAAACATCTACAAACTGCAAGCTAAATAAACCTTTCTTTCCTGAAATTTGAGCATTGGTTATTTCCTCTCAGGAACAAAAAATATTAAGACAAGTGTATGCTCTTTTTCTTCCAGGGAGTAGCTTTCTTCTTTGAAAAACCACTTTGCTAGAGTATAGAAAGACAAGAGTTCATGCCATAGAAATAAGCCATCTTCAGAAGAGATAAATTTACATACTAAAAGGCAAATCAAGAAATTACTGTTGTGATGCTTGTAATGAAAAACATGGTAGTTAGAACCTGACACAAAATTATTTAATAGGATGTGTATATTGTACAAGACATTCAAAACTTAGCTTAGAGATTCAGGTATATAAACTGTACAACACTAATGCAAACTATAAAACTCGGTGTAATTTTGATATTCATCTTAGTTCTTCATTATTTCCTGGGACTGTGGCTTAGGTATCTGTGTAATGTGAAGAAGCAGTTTATGAGGGCTACTGAAATCTGACCAGGTAGGAATTGAATGTTCATACGTTGCATTTAGGTTTCCTTGAGACACCTCTCATCATTTCTTTTAATAGGTACTAGGCTCAGCACTCATTAAAAAAGTAAGGTTAAATTACAGGCTTGAGAGACAGCTCACTGTTCTAAGTGCCTGCCTGGCAAACACGAGGATCCAGTCAATCCCTGGTACCACATGCTATGCCACTGTGCCAGATACTGACATTGAGTATGGTGGGGTATACCTGTAATCCCAGAACTGGGGAAGCTAAGACGTGAGGATAACTACGAGTCCAAGCTGTGTAGTGAGACCCTGTAACACATCAATAATTATATAAATAAATAAAAAGGTTTAAAAATTATATAAAAACTTCACTGCTTAATGTTTGGAGAATTATGTGTATAATCTAATATCTCATCTTCATCTATATTCTAACATTTTTGTTCTGGTTGTTCCTTGGCCATAGGAAGTATTACTCATTCCTTTTGTCACTGGTCCCCAGAGAACAAAACCAAAAGTGCACACACACACACACACACACACACACACACACACACACACCCCATCTCATATAGTGCTTGCTGAATGATAGGCTTACATCCTGAGAAATGCATCACCAGCTAATTCTGTTATTGTGTGAACATCACGCAGTTCATGTTCATGAACTTAGATAGTCAAGCATTTGACATGGCCTTTTGAGAAAATCAAGAAACTCAGGAAACATGAGATGCTGCTACTGTGTCGTACAACATACCCTGCTTTATAATACATTTTTAAAATTATCTAAGTAAAAGCAAACTATGAAATACTGATAAGATATTATAAAAATGTGAACTAGTAAGAGTTACTTATGTCCCTTAGCATTTTGAACTATGCATCACTATATGGGCTAATATTATGTATGACGAGTAGAGCAGCACACTTATTTGTGCCAGTGTTATCATAGACATATGAGTAAAATTTTTTGAGCAAAAACACTAGGCTACCTACATGGACCCTAGGGAGAAAGAAATTTCAGCTGTCTTATAATCTTACAGGATCATTATATTTTCAGTCCACATTTCATGATATCATGATTTGGTACATGAATATCTATATCTGTATCTATGTCTATGTCTACATCTATATCTATAGTTATTTCTCAAATATTTATTATAAATTCACACACACACACATACACACACATATATATGTAAAATATGTGTGTGTGAATTTATAATAAATATTTGTTCCTCTCATTTTCTTACCACCTGAGAATTGACTCCCTCTCACTAGGCCCTCCCTCCCTCTCTATTTGTTTGGGTACTGGTTGCCATGTTCGTGCTGGTTAAATTGTCTAGGAATTCTGGTAGACTGGTTCGTTCGGAGAACACAGGTCTGAGGATCATGGTTGGATAAACTTGTGAAATAATGTTTTCTGGTGGAGTTCACAAGTCCAAAAACTATATCAAAGTTGAGGAAAGGATAAACTGAATTGTTCACCTCAAATAAGAAGCATTCTCTGTCCCACCTCCTCTCTGTTCTTTCCTGGTACTGAATGAATTGGAAGATAACCACAGGGATTTTCATGAATTCAAACTTCAATTTCTTTTAGAAATGGCTTCACAGGCAGGGGCCAAGTGTTTGATCCCTGGCATGCCCTGCCAGCCCCTCTGCCAGGGCGCATTGAGACTGTGATTGAGACTGGGTGTGGTGGTGCGCACCTGTAATCCCAGGACATGCAGGAAGGATGTTCACCAATTCCATGAACATCTCACAATCCAGAAAACTGATGAACACAGTTAATCATCACAACATCCCACATTCATACTTGAGTATTTACCTGCTCATTTGGCGCTCACACAGCAGGGTTGGGGTAGTCCTCCGTTACTGTCTTCTCTTAGCTCCTGTGACCACACTGTATTCCCACCTCTGCAAGGAAAGGTATCCAACAGCCACATGAACATGGTCCACTGAACATAACATCCTTCATCAGAGAATATCCTGTGTATTTGTTTGCAATTATTGCTATATATCTCAAAAGCTAGGAAGAGACATGAGAATGAATGTCTTCTATAATTTTCTTTTTAAAAGATGTATTTTGTTCCTCACCAAAAAATTACTATTTTAGGACTTGAGCTATAGCTCAGTGGCACAGTGTCTGTCTGGCAAGCACAAGGTGCTGAGTTCAATACCCAGGACCAACAATTGAAAAATAGAAATAGAAATAAAATCTTATAAATTTGTTTTGTCTCACACTCACTACCATGGCAAGAGCTTTGTTGGACTGTGAACTGCTGTCCAGGCTGACACCTGACAGCTATGGGGACCTGGTGAGGCCTTTCTACACCCACGTTCAACTTTAGTTTAGCTTTGCTCAGCTGTGCCCTACAACCCCTCAGTCACAGCAGACTTGGTGAGCCCTGCTTTGTCCCAGCCCCCTATGATCATGAGGGAGTTGTAGAACTTCTTCCCATCTCCATCATCTATGAAGCCTTGTAGAGCAGTGGCCTACTCCCCTCTTAACTGTAGCTGAATCCATGAAGAGCCCTGCACAGAAGGAACTTCAGTGAGCCTATGCTGCCCATCTCACCAACGCAGGAGCCTTGTGGATGAACACCCCACATGTCTACCAACATTGCTGAACTTAGATGGACATTGGGAGCTTCAAAAATGTCAAAGCAAAAGAAGAAATGGCAATTTCAGACTTCTAGCTCACCCAAACAAGTCCAGAAGACAAGGACATAAGATCTCTTATAACTCACACACCTGAAATTTATGAAGTGATATCAAATGAAACAGAAAAACAACTCCATCAAGCCATGCAAGACATCAGATTATAAATTCTCTCAGGTTAAAAAAAAAGACATGGCAATGATCATGAAAGAATTGCTCAGCACATTTCAAGAAGATGTAGATTTAGAAAATGAAGAAAATAATGGAAATACTGAATGAACTATGAAGGAAAGAATTAGAATTCATAAAACAGATTCAAACATATGTCCAAGAAAATTAAACTTCCATTGAGGTGGAAAAACTGCTCAAAGGAAACTGAAGATAGGCTGGCCAAATAGTTCAGTGGTTTAAAGCAACTGCAAGCAGGTACAGGGGCCAGTGCTTTGATTTTTGGGCCTGCTGTGCCAGCCCTGCCCCTGGGGTACCCTGAGATGGCAACTGAGACTGCACGTGGTGGCACACCTTAATCCCAGCTCTTGGGAAGCTGTAAATAGGCAAACTACTACAAGTCCCATGTAGAAGTAAGATCCTAAACACCCTGTAGACCCTTTATTTTCTAGATTAAAAAAGAGAAAACTGAAGATAAACTTTCAGAGCTTGAAGATAGCATTGCAGATAGTGAACACAAAGGGAAAGATCTCTTAGAACAAACAAGGAACTAGGAAATAATAATGCAAGGGTTCCAAGATGAAGCAAAGAAAAACAATATAAGACTAATGGGTATCTACTAAACAGCAAGAGTCAACACAAATGACATACAAAGACTATTTTCAGAAGTAGTACAAGAAAATGTCCCAAGCAAAAGGAGAAGAATATAACCAAAATAAATCTACACATAGATACATAATAATCAAGATCCTACAAATTCAGCAAATGAACAGAATAGTAAAAGCTGTTAGAGAAAAATAACCATATAACCTATAATGGAAATCCCATCAGAATCATGACAGAATTCTTGACACCAATCATTGAGTTGAGAAGAGTTTGGAGTGAAGTATTTCAAGCCCTGAAAGAAAACAAATTCCAGCCCAGATTAATGTGCCATGAAAAACTGTCCATCAAATTGAATGGAAAGGTAAGATACTGCCCTGACAAAGAACAACTGAAGAAATCTGTGATGAGCAAACCAACCCTAAAAACTACTGACAGATATTCTAGGAAGAGACAAAAATGATTACAAGTTCAAGAACAACAAGAGAAAGGAATAATTAAGTGGTGCAAGTAATTTACCAGAAGGGGAAAGTAGGGATCCTACAGTAGGAAAATAGCATCACAAAGATAAGCCAGTACATATCAGTTATAATTGGCAATGTATACCATCAATTCACCAATTGCAAGAAGCAGACTGGCAGAGTAAATTAAGAAACAGAATCCAACAATATGCAGTATACAAAAAACACATTAATTCAAAAGGAAACTAATAAAAGCCAGTCGTATAGCTCAGTGGATTAGCGTGCCAGCTTAGGCAGACAAAGGGACCAGTTTTCAGTCTCTGGTGTGCCATATTGACCCCACCCCTGGGGCATGCTGAGTTGGTGATTGAGACTGGGCATGATGGCACACGCCTGTAATCCCGGTACTGGGGAGGCTGAAAACAGAGGATCATTATGAGTCTGATTTGAGTAGTAAGATCCTATATGAAAAACATAAAAAATAAGTAAATAAAGGAAATTAATAGATTGAAAATCAAAGGATAGAAAATAATATTCCATGCAACAAAAACTCAGAAATAAGCAGGTATAGTTTTTCTGATTTCTGACAATGCGAGCTTCAAAGCAAGAATGATTAAAAGAGATAAAAAATAGGTCACTACATACTTGGTAGGGGAAAACTGCAATAGAAAAAGATAACAATCATAAATACATGATGCACCCAACATAGGGGTACCCAGTTATATGAGACAAATCTTAACAGACATGAATAGTCAAATGAGCAACAATGACACAATTGTAATGGGGATTTAATGCCCCATTGTAACAATTAGATAGATCAATTAGGAAAAAATTCAGCAAAGAAATAACAAAGCTAAATGAAACTTTTGAGTAAAAGGACTTAGAAGACCTTTGTAGAGTGTTCCACACAGCAACATCAGAATACATGTTCTTTTCAGAGGCCCATGAAATGTTCTCCAAAACAGAACAGGTGCTAGCACACAGAGCAAGCTTAAGTAGGAACAAAGTAATTGCAATTATCCCATGAATTCATCTGACCACACTGCAGCGAAACTGGAAATTATTGACAGAAGAATTCACAAAAACTCCACAAACAGATGGAAATTCGATAACGCAATCCTGAGCATTCAATGGGTCACAAATTAAAGAAGAAAGTAAACAGTATTTGAACTCAAACAATCATGCAGACACAACTCACTGAAACCAGTGAGATGAAATGCAAACTGTCTGAAGAGGGGAGTTTAGACTGAAAAATTCTCATATCAGGAAAACATAAGAAGCTCAAATAAACAATTTTATGTTGCACTTCAAGCTGCTAGAAAAAGAAGAGCCACTCAAGCACAAAACCCAAAAATGTAGGAAATTATAAAAAATCAGAACCAAAATAATTACAGTGGAAATGAAGAAAAAATACAAACAGTTAATGAATTGAATTCTTTAAAAAATTTTAAAGAATTTGTTCTTTAAAAAAGTAAATAAAATTGATAAAACTCTACTCAGCCTTATAAAAAGAAAAGAAAAATATCAAATTGATGCTATAAGGAATGAAAAAGCGTGAACTCAGCGCATACCCTATAGAAATTCAGAAGATCATCAATACCTACTTTCAAAATCACAAGATGGAAAACACAGAAGAAATGGATAGATCCTTAAATGTGTATGACATTGTAAAGCTGACTCAAGAATATATAAAAATTCTGAATGACCCAATATCAATCAATGAAATTGAAAATGTGATCAAAACCCTACCAACAAAGAAAAGTCCACATCCTGATGGATTCTTAATTGACTTCTGTAAAACACTGAGAGAAGACTTAATGCCAGTTCTTCTCAATCTCTACAATGAAATTGAATGGGGAGCAATTCTGCCAGACTCATTCCTAGAAGCAAGTTTTACTCTGATACCAAAACCAGTAAAAGACTCAACCAAAAAAGATAACTGCAGGTGAATCTCATTAATGACCCTGGATGCAAAATTCTTTACAAAATACCAGCAAACAGAATGCAGAAAATCATCCACAAGTTTATACAACATGATCAAATGGGAATCATCCAAGGGACGCAAATCAGTGAATGTATTACATCACTTCAACAGAACTAAAGACCGAAACCACAAGATCATCTCAATAGATGCAGAAAGGACTTTTGACAAAGTCCAACATTCATTCATGATAAAAAGCAAAAACCTACAGAAAATCAGAATGAATGATCTTTCCCTCAACCTGATAAAAGCCTTCTATGGCAGCACACAGCTAACATCACACTAAGTGAATAAAAACTGGAGCACTTTCACTTTAAGTTAGGAACAAAACAAGAATTTCCAATGTCACCTCTCCTATTCAATATAGATTTGGAAACAATGACCACAGCAATCAGACAAGAGAGAGAAATAAAAGTAATAATGATCAGAAAGGAAGATGTGAAATAATTATTATTTGAAAATGACATGATATTCTACATAGCAAACTCCAAAGCCTCCATCAAGATAATTCTATATTTAATAGCAAGTTCAGTACTGTAGCAGAGTAAAAAGCCACATTTAAAAATCAATAATATTTCTGTACAAATCTATGAGTGAACCAAGTGATAAATTATAAAGACCACATCTTTCACAGTAACATCCCCCAAAATAAAATACTTAGTTAGAAATCAATCTCATAAAGGAAATAAAATACTTATAAAGTAAAAATTACACTCTTCTGATAAAAGAGAAGAAGATTTCAGAAAATGGAAAGATAAGCTAGGTGTGATGATGAATGCCTGTGATCCCAGTATTTGGGAGCTGAGGAAAGGATTGTTTTGAGTTTGAGAACAGCTTGTGTTAGAAAGTGAGTTCAAGACTAGAATGAACTGCATCATGACACTGTCTCAAAAAAAGACAAAAGGAAGGAAAGGAAGGAAGGAAGGAAGGAAGGAAGGAAGGAAGGAAGGAAGGAAGGAAGGAAGGAAGGAAGAAAGGATGGAAGGCAGGAAGGAAGGAAGGCAGGAAGGAAGGAAGGAAGGAAGGAAGGAAGAAAGGAAAGAAGGAAATAGAAAAAATATTCTGTGCTCCTGGACAGGAAAAACCACCACTGTGACAATGATCATGCTTCCAAAATTGTTGTATGGATTCAAAGCAATTCCAATTAAAATATCATTAAAGATCTAGAGAAAGTATTCCTTAAATTCATCTGGAAGCAGAGGACACCTAGAACAAGAAGAACAATGCTGGGAAACAAAAGAAAGGCACAAAGCACCTCAATTCCTGTCCTGAAATTATACTACAAAGCTACTGTGATAAAAACTACACAGTACTGACAAAAATAAACAAAAAAAGACAGAGCAGAAGATCAATAGAACAGATTAGAAGATGTAGGTAGAACTATAAACATGTGTAGCCATCTTTTCTTTGACAAAGAGACCAAATATGTTCACTGGAAGAAAGATAGCCTCTTTAGAAAATGGTGCTGGTAAACCTGGCTTTCCACATACCAATGGCTTAAAATGGACCTATGCCTATCATCTTACACAAAACTGCAGTCAAAAATGGATATAAGATTTTTATTTGTATTTTAGGGAAGGGTCTACAACATATTCAGCATGTCACTACTACATCAGACTCCTAGTGATCCCCCTGTGTACAGCCTCTCAAGAGCTGGGGTTACATTCACATGACACCACGCCCAGTCTCCCTTGCGTCTCAGCACACTCTGGGGGTGGGGCTGGCACAGCTAGCCTGGGAAATGAACCCCCCCAAGCCCCCATGCCTGCTACCAGACACCTTAATCCTCTGAGCTATTTGGTTGACCCCTGGATATAAGATTTAAATGTTTCAAATCTTTAAAAAAGCACTAAATATTCTGGAGGAGAAATTAGGCAGAAATCTAATAGACGCAATAATTAACATCTGGGATCTCATCTTTTTGAAAAGTTTTGGCATATCAAAAGAAATCACCAACACAGTAAAAAGAAAACACACAAATTGGAAAATATTAGCTAACTCTGCCTCAGATGAAGAACTTCTGCCAAATACATATAAATAATTTTTAAAAGATCAGACCCCCAAATTTAAAAAACCTCAATCCAAAAATGGGTGTATGTGATGAATGTACACTTCTTAGACACACAGATGGCAAAGCAATATATGAAAAATGCTCAACATCATTAGTCATTTAAGAAATGCGAATTAAGACAGTCCTGAGACTCTGTCTCATCCCAGAAAGAATGGCTTTCCTCAAGAAGCCAGCCAACAACAAATGTTTGAGGGTTGTATGGAAAAATGATCCCTTCTTCAGTGGTGGTGAGAGTATAAACTGGTTCAACCACCTTGGAAATCAGTGTGGCTATTCCTCAAAAAGCTAGGATTGGAGCTCCTATTCAACCCTGCTATTCCCCTCCTAGGAATTTTTCTAAAGAATTGAAAACATCATACCAGAGTGATATATGTGTACCCATGTTTATAGCAGCACAATTTGTCATAGGTAAATGTTGGAAAAAAACAAAATGATCATCTACTTAAGAATGGATAAAAAAGATGTAGTTTTACATGGCATGATATTATTCAGCTATAAAACAAGATAAATTTGAGTCTTTTATAGATAAATGGATTGAACTCATACTGCTAAGTGAAATAAATCAGACCAACATGTGCAAACATCGTATTGTCTTGCTAGTGTAAGTGCCTGACATAGCAAACAAAGATTCAATAAATACTGTGAAAAGGGAGGAATCCATTAAAAGGGAAGGAAAAATTGGGATGATGAAAATGACTAAAAAAGAAAGAAGGCAGAAAGTGGAAAATACACACACATACACATACACACACACACATACACACACACACATAAACAGAATAGCTTAGATAATTGTACTGCTAATTTCAGATAGTCTACCAAAGCGAGAAACTATTGCTTAATTTTTTTTCCCTTTTCATTACTTAAAACATTTCCCCCATTTTTGCATCCTTATAAGGTAATCTAAACAACTAATTCAAAGACAACATTATGCAATACAACAACCATTGTTGAATTCCTATTATTTTTAGTGAAATTCTCTATTATTCTAATTATCTTTTAGTACTTTGAATTCTCTTTTTAAAAAGTTGTAATTTTGTATATTTATGAAGAACAATGTGATATGATATTTATTTATATCATAAAATGATAATTCTAATTAAAAGCACCATGTTATTATCTTAATATTTTCTTTATTTGGTACAAGGTCTCACCACACAGCTCTGACTCATAGTAATCCTCCTTCCTCCTTTCTCATCCTTGCCATCACTAGAATTACAGGTGTGCACCACCATGCCTGGCTTTGAAGGCTAGCAGGGCATGTGGTACCAAGGGTCAAACCCAAGTCCTTGAGCTCACCAGGTAGGCACTTAAAACACTGAGCTATCTCCCCAGCCCCCACAATGTTATTTTTAATCAGTTCAGTAATGGAAGCAATCTGCTTGTACAACATAAAGAAAACATGGCATATATGGGACTACTTTTCAGCCTTACATAAAGCAAATTCCATCAGTCTGGACAGTAGCAACAAATATGCAAAGGACTTAAGCTTGTTGAAATAAGCCTAGACACAAAGATCTCACTTAAATGAAATCAGAAAACAAAACTGGTTGCTAAACTAGGAAAGATGGAAAAGAAATGTCAGTAAAAACATACAAAGTTTAAGTAAGAAAGAATAAATTTAGCTATGCCTAGCATAAAACAATTACCATAAAAATAATATAATTCATAATACAAAGGGGAACTGTGTAAGGGGTGTGTGTGCTCAGAGCGATAAATTAATGTATGAGATAGTAGCAAAATGTTATGATGGGGCCTCACAATTAAAAAGAAAATAAACACAGGGAGCTCGGAATTTGAAAAGAAATCGGCCTATTTGTTTGTATACTTTGAAATTGTTTATAAATTTAAAGCTTTTAAAGTGCTTTCTTTAATTTTCCTTAGCTAAATACTGGAATTATGTCAGAGCTATATATTTTGTACTTATACAGCACTCAAATTTGCACTTACTTCATTTACCCAGAGCAATTTACTTTCGTTTTGAGACAATTTTTTTTCTATTTTTCAGTTTTTTATGTATTTGGTACGGGTCTTGCTATTACTTCCAACTCCTAGTGATCCTCCTGTTTTCAGCCTCCAGAGTCCTGGGATTATAAGCGTGTGCCAACACACCTGGACTGAGTGGCAGGCTCAGCATGCCTGGGGGGTTGGCAAGGGGGTATTGGTAGTGTGGTACGTAGTACTAGGCATGGCACTCTGGTCTCTGCAATTGCCTAGGCAGGCGCATAGTTTACTGAGCTACCTCTCCACCCTTGAGACAATTTCTTCAGTAAAAAAAGAAAAAAAAAAGCATCTATCTCTCTACTTATCAATCATCTGTCTCCTTTGTAGGTCAGGTGTAGGAAGGGTAAGATGCAAAAGTCACTTCATAAATCCAAAAAGCCCAAGAATGTGAAGGGGCTGCTATTGTGCTTTTGTTGTTGCGTTCAGTACAAGGAGGGTCGGGATTGAACTCTGATTTCATTATGAACTGACTCATCTTGGCCTTAAACTTCCCTCAGTTTCTGTTTTTCTGAAAGCACATCACAGAACATTTTTAATAATGAGAACCGCGATACAGAGAAATTGTTCAGTAGCCACAGTGGGTGTAAGTGTTCATTAAATTTAGGAATGATGATTATTTTAAGGTAAATTTACCTTTAAGTTTCCTGACGTCTATGGCTCTATTTTGTCTTATTTTAAATTGAAAATTCCCATTGACTACAGAAAGGAACTTACAGAACACATCTTCCTAAGTCATAAGCAGTGAATCCTTACTATCTCTCAGTCTTGAAAACCTAAGATCTGTGTGGCAATGTATACTGGGAGAGCAGTTGCCTTAAGCTTGTATTCTGGGCACTAAGATGCGAAGAACTAATATAGCGTGAGATGTACATGAAATGACAAGATCCGGCCCATACTCTTCCCTTGTGAAATTCATCCTTGCATTACAAAAGAAAGTGAGCTCAGAAAAGTGATCTCAGGTTGGCATTTCTGTGAACCCTTTAGAACAAAGATCTGACTCCATTCTCCAAAATTTACAAACCACAACGACTCGCTTGTTCCTTACCAAAAACGCTCTGGTTTTCCACAGTGCCAGGCAAGGAGTAGACTTGGATGAGATTCTAGAACTGTTCTGTTTTTGAAAATTCCATTTTCTGTCAATTTTGATAAAGCACTTCCATTCAAAATTAATCTGTGTCTTCTCCAAGGTGTAACAGATGTTTGGAAAATTAACAAGTCATTTAAAGAGTGAAAGCAAGTGCAACACATGAATATTCTTTCCTTTCTAATCTTAAAATATGGATAAGTGATAATTTCTATTGTAAGATTCATTTGCATTTCCTCATTAATTTTAGTTAATGTTTATTAATACTAACAAAATTGACATCATGATTAGACATCATTTTAGAAAAATGTTTACAGACATTTTTCATTGATGGCAATGAAATCATCTTGTAGATTTGGACATAAAACTTCATGATATTTTATTAAGAAACTATTCTAACTACTGAATAGTTTTGGGGAATGGTAAGAAGTCATAGAGATCTCACTGCAGAAACTTATATGGCATGTCAATCATTCTTTGAATAGTATGTGTCTGAGAACCTCCTGTAACCCAGATTCCTAGCTCATTTACACAGTTTCTGATTCAACAGATCTCTAGTGAACTCTAGTATTTGCTTTAGTAATGTATTCCAGGTAAAGAAAATCCTGTTGTTTATACCAGCTAATGTTGGAAATACCCTAAACTCTCTTGGAAACTTATCCAGATAGTTGGAGCTAGGAGAAAGAAGGAACTGTTTTAGTTCGTGTTGCTGTAACAAAATTCTTTAAACTTGGTAATTTGTAAAAGACCAAGACGAATTTCTTACAATTCTGGAGGTCAGGAACTCCAAAATCAAGGTACATCAGACATTGTTAGAGAGGAGTCCTCCTTGTTTCCACAGTGACACCTTCTTGATTAATCTTGGTGTAGCAGAAGAGGACAGGAGGGCAGCAGAGTGTGTCCTCACATGGCACAAGAGATGGCAGGGCCACACAGATAACTGAAGACCCTTTTATAAGAATATCTTCTCCATTGGGCACAATTATTTTGGCTAATCACTCCCCAAGTGTCTCCCCCTTAATACTCTGCAGTTTAATTTCTAACATGAATTTTGAAAGGGCAGATACAACCAGCCATAGCAAGGATAAAGACAGAGTTCACAGAGAAATTGAATTGAAAAATTCAAATACTTCTCAAACATTTTCCAGGGGAATGCATTTATTGTACCAGAAAGATGTCATTTCAATGATAAATTTGCTACAGATATTCAGCCCCAATTTCAAGGAGACAATAGGAAAAAGTATGGTGATATTTAAAACAAACTTTCTGTGCTTTGTAGCAAATAAACAGTCATTTTGGGAATTGTTATGGATTAAATTGTGACCTGTCCAGAATTTGTATGATAAGTCCTAAATGCCAAAACTCACAAGGTGATTGCATTGGACATAAGGCCTTTGGTCATTCCGAAGAAGCTAGAGATCTGAATTTTGTGTAAAGTCTGACTTCAAAATATTGCTAACTAGGTAAAATTTGTTTAAAACCTAAAAGCGATTGCATTAGAGATAAGTCCATAGGTCATTCAAAAGAAGCCTGAATTCTGCATTTTGTGTAAAGTCTAATTTCAAATTACTAATTAAAAAATATTTATTCAAAACCTGGTAAGAGAGAATTGTAAGTAAAACAAAAGAGTCATTTACATTGTATCTATGGGGCTCCTGGAACACAACAAATGTTTAATGAATGTTAATAGGTTTCAGTCTTTCCCAGAAGAGTAAAACTGCATAGCAGAGTTGGGAATCCAATCATACATGTATGGAATTTTCTGGGTAATTTGGGAATAAATATTTGAATGCAGTATGAAAAGGTGTTGCAGCATGGAGACGGAGACCACAACTCACCCTACCAAGCAAGATGTTGGCTCTTGCAAAGGAATTTTAGAAAATTGTCAGGGAAAGGTATGGGCAGATTGGTTGGGAAAAGTACAAAAGCAAAGACTAAGGAAAAGGACTCTGGAGTAAGCACCGAGAGAGAAAGTCACACTAAGAGGAACAAGTTCAGATCTCCAACTCACAGAAGGAAAAAACAAGGCCAGTCTTTATGGATTAGCTGGAGTGGGCCACGATTGTGCTTTTGTAGCTCCAAAGAAATCCATGTAGCTTGGAGGCCAATTCGCTTCCCATGAGGCGACTGTCGTCAATTGAAAGGGAGGCCTCCTCTGATGCTGCCGGGCAGCAATTGCTCTTGGTGGGAGAGGAAATGGTCTCTAAAAGGTATTTTTTCCCAGACTTTGATGTGATTGTAATTCTAGAGGCTTCTTGGTGTCACTTCAGGGGATACAGAATTGGACGTTGTATAAAGAGAGATGCAAACTTCTGTCCTGCTTTTACTTACCCACTGAACATCTGCATGCCTGCTTTCCATGTCCCTGTTGCAATTTTGTACATGGATTAGTTTATTCCTCTGTCTTCAGGGAACTGATGATGTGATGAAAGAATAATCAGGGACATGAGTTTCTGGTCATGGTCAAGCATAAAGAGCAAGGGTATGGAGTACAGATACGGATAATTTTGGTCATTGCTTGGGACCGTTGTTTCCTTTTGACCTATCTTTATTTCTTCCGTCTTATTGCAGAATAGTTTTATTTGGATCTGGTGTTAATTGATCGGCTTCAGGAAGCTGAAATAGGGAAATATGACAAAAGAGTCATTTTCAACCTATCTCTGACTAATGGAAAAAGCATTTTAAAAATTCATAATTTGAGAGACAGAGAAGCCTTGTTTTCCACTGGGGAGCCTACAGGGGACCCTGGTGGTGGCTCATTCTGAAGATGTGACAGTTGACACACAATAGCAAGACCCAGTGATGAGGTCATGTCCCTCATGACCAGCCTGCCAAAATTCAGGTAGAAGAGTCGTGAAGGAGACTCCATCATCTTATTTCCTTCTAAACAGAGGTTGGATAGAAAAGGTGGATGGGAAAGTGGGAAAGAGGACAAGGGAATCCCCGGACAAGTCCGACGGAGTCCAAAGCTTTCCTGTGTATGGAGAGGTGAAGCCCAGGGCATGAGGTTATCAGTTATTAAAGTGATTTTATATCTGAATGTTTCTTTTTTTCATAACACTGCATTGGAAAAGGCTGTACTGTTGGTTTGAGTTTACTGTAACCATATCAAAGGGAAAAAGTTCTATTTCTTGTTACCCTGAAATCTGATCAGAAGGTGATTTGAAACTTTCACTTATTTATTATTACTTTAGTTTTTAGTTTGGCAGTAGTATGGATCGAACTCAGGACTTCATGCCTGTCAGGCAGGTGTTTATGCCACTGAGCTATACATCTGGGCCCATTTTCTTTATTTTATTTGGTCTTTTTTGTGGTAGCCCAGCCTGACCACAAACTCACAATGATCCCCCTGCCTCAGCCTCCCACAAATGAAATTACAGGCATGCACCACCACACCGAACCTTTTTTTTTTCCTTTTGACTGCAAGTAAGTCCTAATAAAAATATTTATTTTCACTTCATTATTCTTCATTATGTAACAGATGCATACACAAATATGTTGCCAAAATGTTCTGTGAAATAAAGGAAACAATCTATTTTATTTTTGATCATTTATTTATTTATTTATTTTGTACAAAGTCTCACTACACAGTTGGACTCATAGTGATCCTCCTGTCTCAGCCTGCCCAGCGCTGGGATTGCAGGCATGCACTACCACACCAGTTAATGAAAGATTTTATCAAACATTACAGTATAAAAATGTGCATAATATCCTATAGTATTTTTTATTCTGTTTCAGTTTTAAAAGTACTAGTGGCCCCAGTTGCCAAATGGATTTTATAACACTCTGGGTGGGTTATTACCTATATTTGAAAAAAAACAAACTTAGACATTGGAGAACCACCTTGGAGATATTGAAAAGACATATAACTCATGCACAGGTTCATAGTTCAGTTTGCTTTGTGCATACCCACGGAGGTCACAGTCAAAATAATGAATTAAACATTAGATTCATGGAGTATTGTACTCAATGTATGTGTGTTTAAACTATGCAGCATCCCGTGCATTGTTCTATACAACGGTAGAAACGAAAATAATATCAGCTTTTCTTGTTTTTGTTTTTTTGCAGAGTGGCGACGGTGTTTATTGACACTGCCTCTTGGTGGTGAAGCAGGTCTTGTGCTGGTGACGCAGAACCTGGTGGGCCAGCGGGAACTTATCTAGGAGTTGTGGAGCTGCTCCACAGCTGGCCGGCGGCACTGCTGCCTGCAATCTCCTCCACCTTCATGATCTGGTCGATGGCGCCAGCCGTGGTCAGGTCCCGGTGCTCCTGGGACACGTTGTGGGTGCACCTGCAGGAGCCATAGCACAACCAGATACCGAAGTTCTTCAGTCTCAGTGCAGCAGAAACTTCTCAAACAGCCTCCCGCAGTAGACGACCTCCCTTGATTTTTTTCATCTTCTTCAGCAGGGACATGAAGCACCAGAAACGGGACTTGGGCAGACATGGTTGGGTGTGAAAATCCTCATGCGGTAGAAAGGCGGCGTGCTGCACTTTAGGGTGGGTAAGCAGCGGCCACCACCTTGTATTCCCGAGTGTGCCCGAGACCTGCATGGTGCTCCCTTCTCACTTGCCACCGCCCCCAGAAAACTAAAATCACATACTAATAAATCTCAGTCTCTTGGAACTCATGTCTAGTAAGAAAGTTAAGACATAACCCTACAGTACAACAGCAGGGCACACAAATATGAAGAGAAATCAAGCCCTGGGAACAGCGGGGCATGACCAGAAGAGGCACTGATCATGATAGGACTGCAAACATAGCATCTCCTTGAAGGTAACTTTTGAGAAAAAACCTGCATACATTGATGAAAGGAGGCATGTAAAGATCTGTCTGGAAAAAATTGTCTCAATCCAAAGTCACTGAAGTAAGACCGAGTTTGATTTATTTGAAGAGCACGAAGAAGGCCAAGAATCTAAAGAGACAGAAGGTATAATTGGACAGAGCACAGGATCCAGGGTGCTTTATGATAGAGTAGAATTATTTAATTTACATATTAAATCAGTATATTTAATACAGCATACAATACTGTAACACTTTGAATGTCTTAAAAATGTATTATATGCTATTTAATTTATGTCCGCTCACACAGGTGTCTGCAAATGACTAAAATGGTATGGTAAACTATTGCACAGTTTTGAGAAGAGTAGAAAAACTATTACAAATTTCTCCAGGTTTACTCTGATCACTCTGAGTATAGTTAAATGTGATGGGAAGACGTGAAAGGTGGGAGACCTTATCAAAAGTCTTTAGACTAGTATTGGTGAGAGATAAAGGTACTTCACTTTTGCAGTGAAGAAAATGATTCATATATATATATATATATATATATATATATATATATATATATATATTCTTTACTTGCCTATTTATTTATTTGTTACAGAGTCTTACTGTGCAGCTTGGACCCATAGTGATCCTCCTCCTGTGTTAGCTTCCCCAACTGCTGGGATTTCAGGTGCATTGTCACCATGCCTGGGGTTCAAGGGCCAGCAAGGCACATGGCACTGGAGCTCAAACCTGGGTCCTTGCACTTGCCAGGCAGGTGCCCAATGGAGCTGTCTCCCAAGCCATGTATTTTAGTCGGGGCGGGGGAATGGTACCAGGGATCAAACTCAGGACCTGCTTACCAGGCAGGCAAGTACATTGCTGAGCCATATCCCCAGGCCTTATTAAAGTTGTATTTCGAAGATAAAATGGAAAAGACTTTAAAATAGCTGGAATAGGGTATAGAGAGAAAGTAAGAAAAATTTTGAAATACAATAATGTGCTCGGTCCAAGTTGCTGAGTGTGTGTTTGTTTCCATAGGTAAAATGAAGAGTAGTACACATACACAAGATCAAGACCATTATTTGGACATGATAGATATGGCAGAAGCGCTGTAATTGCTAAGAGCCTGTGGTATTTTTATGTCTGAAGCTTCAAAGAATGCATATGCAAAAAGAACATGTTCAACATATAGAGTGTATTGAAAGATATATAATTAAATCAGATTCTCTCAAGGATCACTGAAAGTGAAAGAGAGATAAATTACCACACTGTATTCTGGAAGGGAAAGGTGGTAGTAGTCAGGAAAAGGAAGAGGAGTTATCTTAGGACATGGAGAAGGAGAGTTACACAGAGTAGAATGAAAACTGGGAGAATTATATATTTCAGCAGCCAGCTGAATTAAAACGCCACTGCATAAAATGTTGTCAGCTCAAGAACTAAGAGCTCACATTAGAGTGTAGCAAGATGGTTATATCCTGCAGAAAGTTTCCTTTCAGTTGAGAATGAAGAAGGCTTGAAGATTGGTTTTAAGGGAACCAGGTAAGACAAGAGGAGAAAGTCATGTAGGCTACACTTTTGCAAAGTTGTGATGCCAAATAGAGCTGAAACATGGTTGGATACTTGCAGATGCTTCATAGAAAAACAGCTCTAGGCTTTTCACTATTTAATTTTGATATGAGGTTTTAAAACAGATTTACCCTATGATAAGCACATCTCATAGAATATGTTAAGTAAATGACACAGGAAAACAAATTATTTTTGAACTTCATTCTTGCATATGTCACAGTGTAAGAAGCAGTGTGCAAATATAAGGGCTATCTGTAAATACGATTGAAGAGTTTATTCCTTGTAGGAAAAGAACAGGAATGCTTTGGCACACACACAGAGAGTCCTTAATGAACTTGGTGCTGCACACATCAGAGTTTACTCATTACTGTTCCTATTTTCTTGGTGCAATAAGGAGAAGACAATGTGAGAGTGGGCTGACCTGTAGGATCCAGAAAATATTGAGCTCTCAATTGTAGTCTGTGGTCATAAATTCAAAGATAAGATAGCATGGTTATCCATTTTTCTCTCTGATTATTTTTAGTAATAGGAAAAACACAGAAGGGGTGCTAAATTGTGACAGCAACAATAGAAGATGAGGGAAGACACACAGGAAGTCACATAAGAGTTGTATAACGAAATGGTTTTCATGATGAACTATAAAGTGTTAACTAGATAATGACACAATTTACTGAATGGTAAGTAAACTCAGTACCAAATTCAATGAACGACAGTAAAGATGGGATGGAAAACTTGCCAGAGTGTGGAGGCCAGAGTAAATTACTGTGTTTATCAGTTTTGTGTTTGAAATCAAAATTTTAAAGTTGTAGTGCCTATAAGTACTAATAAGATCTGGCCTAAACTCATTGAAATAAGTAGATTGTATTGTCGAGAAGAAATCTGAGTTTCCCCTCCACTCCCCACCTAGGCGAGTGCCACATAAGTGCAAGAAACTCAGAAGTACTTTTGATTAAAAAAAAAAAGAAGAAGAAGAAAAAGTGTACCTAAAATCGGAAGCAAACAGGAAAGGTTACATTTTGGGCACTGCTTTGTCTTTTCTTTTCTGCTCCGAGTTATAGAAACCATGTCCTGGTTATGAAGGAGAACTGGACTGAAATTAGGGGAGAAAACTTCTATGAAACACCTGGCAACCGTTCAAACAGAGACAGATATGAAAGTACCTGGGCTAGCGAGCCCACGGCATATGGTGGCTGTGCTCATTTTTGAGAGAGTTCCCTGGGGAAACAAGCGGTGAAGGGAATTGTGTTCCTGACCCACACCTGACAATCCAGTTTTTATTTAGCTACTTCCTCTCTCAAAGTTGTGCTTGCTGAGGGGAAAAGTTATTTTGGGCTTTTGGAGAAATCTTGTCATCTTGGTTTAAGCTACTGCTCTCTCATGTACATAACATATCTTAATTTTTTTTTATTTTCTGATTTTTTATTTCTCATTGAGTTACTAAATCCAAGCCCTAACCTGTGAAGCTCCTGCATCAGTTTCCCCTAGGTTAGACTTCAGAATTGTCATTTGTTTATTATAGCTTTTATGACTATGTTTTCTGCTTTTTATTTGTTTTTGCTTTGTATTGTTTTTGTTTTTGAGACCGGGTCTTGGTATGTAGACTAGCTTTGTCTCAAACTTGCACTTCTCCTGCCTTGACTTAAGTTGCTATTGTTCGTGAAGTCTTGAACACCTACAAAGATGATCTACCCAGAAATTTTGTGTCCTGGTTATGAGGACATGTGTTTTGTCCCTAAATGAAAACATGGATTCAAGAACTGAGTACATTTTGACTTAATAGAGATTTCAGAACGTCTTAGTTTACATATAGGAAACCGAAGTGCTTATAGGGTGGTACTGATACCAGTATTGATCTTAACAGTAATACTGAAAGAATCCTGATATGGTCGGGGGATTACGCTGATGCTACTAAACGCTGTTTATTATGAAGCCTAGGTTGGGAATAGGCATCTTTGTTTCATATTTCTATATTGAAAAAGCTTCTTTTCTTCAATGGAAAAATACAACATTTCTTGAGTACACATCATCACATTGTACCTTCCTGCAGACTTCTGATCTGCGGTCATCCACAGATTTTTATTTTATTATCTTTAGTTTATCAGAGTTTTGTGTTTGAAATCAAAATTTCAAACACGTGCACCTTGGACATTCTCCATGTGCTACTTCCCTTCTTCCAATTTCGGTTTTTACTTTTATTATACATGGTTGCGTAGAGAATGATTATGTTCATCATGGGCAATTGGTACATGTGCACAGGAGCTACTAGCAAAGCTGCACAGGGCAAGTGGCAGCATCTGTGGCTCGGAAGTCAGTGTGCCCGTGGTTAAGTCAGATATCACTAGAAAGCAGCAGTGTTATCCACAGAAGACCCGTGCTTAGCATTCATTTGATAATTTGGTGAAATGGTCAGTACTTAAGGGCAGGTGAGACAGCTCAGTGTTCTAAGTGCCTGCTTAGACAAGTGCAGGGCCCAGTATTTGAACCCTGGCACCATGTGCCTTGCTGGCCCTGTTGCCAAGCATGCTGAGCCAGCCATTGAGACTGGGCATGGTGGTGCACACCTGTGATCTCAGTACTGGGGTGGCTGAAGACAGGAGCATCACTACTAAGCTGAGTTGTATAGTGTGACTGTGGACCAATAAATTTAAAAAAAAATTAGTCAGTATTTAAAGTATTTAAAGAAGCAGTACATGCATTAATTTATTTTTTTATATTTATTATTTTTTAATCTGTATTTTAGGGAAGGGGTTGCTGGTGTTCAGGGTCTCATTACTAGATCAGACTCCTGGAGATTTTCCTGTTTACAGTCTCCCAAGTGCTAGGATTATAGGCATGCGCCACCACGCCCAGTCTCAATCCCTGTCTCAGGGATGGGACCAGCACTGCAGGCCCAGAATCAAACCCCAGCCCCTGTGCCTGCATGCAAGTGCCTTAATTTGTTGAGTTATTTGGCCTGCCCTACAATAAAATGGATAAGGAAAGAGGACTGATTGGCTACTGACAGATGAATATCCCTAGAAGCATAGATATTTAATGGTATACTTCATTGATCTACGCATAATGGCTTTTCAAGTTTACCTTTTCATTTATAATTTTTATTTACTCCCAGTACATAATGACGACACATATCAAGGGGAGCTGGTGCACATACATAACACATCTCAAGTCTCTCTTTGTCTCCATCTCCCTTCATGGCCTCTTCTCTTCATCCCTTGATGACCTTTCCTGTTGTGTATTATCTTTTATTTTCCTCTTTAATTTATTTAGAATTTGGATTTCTCATTAAGAAGTCATGCAATTTTGAAACTTGTGTGTCTGATTTAATTTCGTGCAACATGATCTCAAGATACATTCATTTTCCTGTAAAGAACTCCTGCTTACCCTTTTTATGACAGTGTTATTCTACTGTATATAAATATCACATTTTCCTTATCCACTCATCTGTTGTTGGACACTTAGGTTAGTTCTGGGATTTTTCTGTTTTAAGTCGCATTGCTATAAACGTGGTTATGCCTGGATCACTATACTATGGGGTCTTTCATTCCTTCAGGAAGATTCCTAGAGGGAGAAGAGCTGAGTAAAATGGGATTTCTAGGCTTAGGTTTTGAGGAATCTCCATCCTGATTTCCATGGTAGTTGAACACAAAAAAATAAAGGAAGTTTGATGGCCATACTTTTTGAGCTCTTCTATTTAGACAAAATCTTTTGCACAATCATAATTTTATTATGATGTTTTCTTAATCTGTGTCTGTGTCCTTCGGGAAAGGATTGTGTGTCTAACTATTCTCAGTATTCTCCCAAGACCCTGAGGATGGATTGTTGCGTGAGGCAAGAAAATTCTTTGTGCTCAAAAGGTGTGGTCTGTGGAATGGGGAAGTCAGGGAACTAAGGGAGCATTTACTGTGAGACATATGATCCAATGAAAGAAGAATAGGACACCATGGACATAACTTAGGGTAGATAAAAAACCTGAAAGAAATCTCAGGAAAAACCATTTAAATCATAATGTGTGCATACGAATTACAATGACTTTGTAATGGTAAAAAAAAAAACAAAAAAAACAAAAAAAAAAACCTATCTACTGGAATAGGTACTATCATCTAATTACTATGCTATCTTCAAATTTATTATTAAATTAGAAAAATCTAATGCTTTGCAGAGAAAAAAAGAATCTTGGATGATTATTATCATGTAAGATTTGATAGAAAAAAAATTTCAAAAGAGTTTAAGAAGGAAAACCTAGATAGTTAAAGAGTGTCAGAAGTTAAATTTATCGTCCGGACTTAAATCTCTCTCCTCTTGATAATTTAACATAGGCAGATGAAAAACAAGAAATAGCTTTTCATTTGTAGGCTGATTCATTTCTAAAATTCCCTGTCTACACATTTGTCTACATTGCCTTTTATGGTCTATTTTCCTCAGATGTCCAACTCTGCTATCCACCAAAAATTGAACAGGCCTTCCTGTCTTCATTCTGATAGAGGACGTGCCATAAACAGAAGTATAGAACTCTGCTTCCTGAACAAGTAGCACCCTAATCCACTGGAAGTGACAGCCTGCCTGCAATTAGCATGCTTTAATCAATACAGCCAGGTGACCTGCTTTCTCAGCTTTGAATTTGCAGAGCAGCAGCATAACACTCTAGCAGGGGAGAAGTTCTTATTTAAAATATTAAAATATAAATATCTGTGACAGAAGCAGCAGCATGCAAAAACTGGCCAGGGAAATTGGTTTGTGAATAATTGTTTTATTGCATTCTCCTCCGTCAATGTTAAATTTTCCTCTGATAGAAACCCATACATGGTTTCGGTAGAGTGGCACAGTTTCCCTGGACCTTTCATTGCAATGAAGCAGATGTAAGCTGGACAGCAGGCAGCTAAATGGTGACTCTGCCTATGCCCCATTCTGCTTTCCTGAACCTGTTGGAATCGGGTTCCCAACTGATGGCTCTGAAATAGAAGCCAGAATTTCCGATAACTCCTGCAGATCAAAGCCTTATGCTTGCAGAGACATTGACTGGTGTACTCATCGTTGCATGCCTACACAGAGCATAGTTTGCCAATGTATTCAGTGGCATGTATTCAAAAGTCTTCTGCTTTCATGAGACTTGTGTTGGACAAGAACACAACAAAGCCGTATCAGAGGAAACAGGTACAGTCTACTGTTTTAGAGAATTAGGCTGACCTTCATCCAGGGGTCACCTAAACACTTGCAGAGTTCTTTAGGGTCCCTAAGAAATGATGTCGGTTGAAAATAGTAAGTAGGCTTGAATTAGGCAAGCAATCATAAAACAAATCTGTCCTCCTTGGAATGTAACATTTAGTGTGACATGTAGCAGGTGATCAACACTGCCAACCAGGAAGAAGAGTAAGAGAATCCTAGTTAGATGTGATTGCAATTTGACTATGGTATGTCTTTAAGCTCACAATAATTCATCACTGGTGGAGATCTAAAATATGCTTGGGTCTCAAGACTGAAGCATAGATAAGACTCAATGGGGTTCCAGGATTTCATATAGGTCTTGTTAAGAATTCCAGAAATGAACTCCAGCATTTCAAAGGAGAGTAAATGTATTTGGGTGAGAAGTAAACACAATTGTGCTTTTTTTTTTTTTTTTTAAAGGCCAATCATGCAGCTGGTTTTTGTTGGTTTTGAGGCTAAATGAAACAAAAATGTTTTATAGTTTATCAAGGAGGAAACTATTGGAAAAAAAACAAGGAAAAATTGAAGAAATATGGGGGGCCAGGGAGATGGCTCAGTGGAATAAGTGCTTCCCTGGCAAGTGCAAGGGGCTGAGTTCAAACCCTGGTTTCACCAAAAGAAAAAAAAGAATGATAGAAGAAATATGTCCTCAAGAGATGGTGGGAAGATAAAGAGATTAAAAATTTTAAGAGTTAAGCATGAATAGAATTGGAAATACATTGTTGTGTTTCAGGAAAGGGTTATGCAGAATTATATGTCAAGGATGCCTTTCCATTGTCTGAGATGTTCAAATTGTGAGATGCAAGATTTCATTGGAAAAGTCAGTTCTCTGTACAATTATATGTATAAAGTGTTGGTTGACCAGCCGTTCACAGCTTCTTCTTTCCTTCTTTATTGAGGCAGTGTCTCTGTATGTTCTTTAGGCTGACAATCTCACTATCTGATGAAGGCTGGCTCTGAACTCACAGATTCCTGAGTGGTGGAATTACAGGCATTTATCACCACATCAGGCATCATTTCTTCTTTTGATAGATGGAGGATGAGTTCTTCAAGTTCTAAGCAGCACTATGGAGAATAATGGTGAGTCCTCAAATTATTCCCTTGGAATATAGATCATATTCAAAGATATATATTAGGGAATCATTTGCATATAGTTCTAGCATCAATTGCATAAAGTATATAAATAGGCATATGAATTGTTTTAGATATGTCTAGAAGAATCTGTTCCATTTTACCCTCCCAGTTTCCATTAACTGCTAGAAATTGTAGAGCTTCTTTAATTTTGTACATATTTATCCATCTTCAAGTTGCTTTTCTTCTTTGTCCCTCTTTCTATTCTTAGAAGGACATGGGTCATTGCCTTAAACTCTCCCTTAAATCTATGCTGATCTCATCTTGAGATGCTTAACTTAATTACATCAGCAAAAAGACTTTTTTAAAAAAATGTATGGAACTCGTCAAAAATTTGCATGTCATCCTTATTTTCAAGCAGTTCACATTCAAAGGTGCCCAGAAGCAGAACTGAGTAGACGTTTTTAGAGGATAGCATACACTTTTCTTGCATCATACCATTAAATAAGAGCTCCACTTCCTTATAAGTTTGCAGATGCCAGGTTTAAAACAGAGTCTATCTCAGACACTTGTTTTTTTTTTCTGGGACAAAAACCCAAATATCCACAAGTGAAGTGAGGAGAAGTTCATTTTTGATAACTGTTTGTAGAGGTTTCAGTCCATAATCAGCTGGTTGCAAGAAAGGGCAGCATGGCACGGGGGTCTGGAGGAAGACCATGGCGGAAAGATGCAGTACAGCACAGAATGAAGAGGAAATAAACCTTTCCAGGCCCACAGTGACCCTCGCTTTCCTACCAGGCTTCCTCTCTTGGCATCACACAAAGCTCTAAACCCATCAGTTGGATAATCCAGTGTCACACACCCACAGCCCAGTCACCTTCCCAAGGTTCTACCTGCAGTGCATGATATTTACGGGGTGGGAAATCAAGATGTGAACCATCAAAGACACTCTACAAATTATGAGAGATAATGAGCCTAAATAAATTAGTATAGTCCATGGATATAGATAGTAGGTGTCTGCTTCTCATCCAGTAGACATAACATAAAATAAAATGAGCTCTGAAGCATGTGCTACAGCTCTGTGTTGTGTTAGGGACCCTAGCGCACAAGCAGCCCATTTGTCATAAATTCTAGGGAAAGTTTTCAAGGTTTTCTTGATTGTTTAAATTTAGAAGTAAGACTAGCCTTTTGTCTATTTACTCTGTCCACCAATTTTTTTTTCCCTTCTCTATCTCCCCTCATTAAGGTACATTGATCTAATACTTTTAATATTTTTAGTAGTTTCATAGTCTTTACACCTTAATTTATTAACTACTTTCCTATAGAAGTTCAATAATTTATTTATTTTTGATTTCATAAAACACTGAAATAAATGTCTTTAAACAACTCATTCTATACCAGCATTCTTTTGTTTTTAAATATATATATATATATATATATATATATATATATATATATATATTTTTTTTTTTTTTTTTTTTATTTTTTACTTTTTGTGGCCAGCTTAGCCCACCTACGGGTAGGCACAATGTGTGCTGCTGTGGATCAAACTGCAGTCCCTGTGTGCTTGCCTAAGGAGCTTTAGACAGCTGACCTAATGCGCCAGCCCCCCTACTAGCATTCTTATACTCATAGATTAGGTTTTCCAAGCAGACACTATTGGAAATATTTGAAAAAGCCAACATTTTCTCACAAATTTTGTGTCTATTTTGAGTGCCCAATAGTGTCACAGGTATCTTCCTCTTAATATGACACTGCTATTTCTTAAACTCCTCAGAATTTTGTTTTTGTGGCTGATTCCACTTCTAAAAAACTATTCAAAGACAATTGAAAGGAGTATTTCTGTGAAGGTCTGAAGATACTTTACCCATTGGCAGGCAAGTGATGTTAGCTCTCTTCCTTGTGATGCTGTGTTTTAGATTCTTGTCAATTTCTCAATTAGGATAGAAAATGAGTATTTTTGGTTGTTTGGTGAATTAGCATTTTTCTTCAGGTAATTCATTTGAAAACAGGAGATTATTGTACCACTTACCTATTTTATGTAAGATTTCCGTGTCCTCCTACCTCAGAAATTCTCAGACTTATCTACATCCTTATTTCTAACTATTCTTGATTTTGCTCTCTATCTTGAGTACTTTATTTTTGTCCCATAGTATTTGTGTTGTTAAGCAACTGAACGCTGTACTCTATCCTCTCAAAATAGTCATCAGAGGAACACAGTCTGACAATTCTGATTTGATTTCATTTTTTCTTCCTTCCTTCCTTCCTTCCTTCCTTCCTTCCTTCCTTCCTTCCTTCCTTCCTTCCTTTCTTTCTTTCTTTCTTTCTTTCTTTCTTTCTTTCTTTCTTTCCTTTCGGTACCAGGGATAAAACTCAGGACTTTGTGTTTGCCAGGCAGGTGCTTCTGCTACTGCACTATCTCCCTGGCCCACAATTGTGATTTTAAATGTATATAAATTAATATCATTAATTTATTTTCACAATGTCAGAGTTAGTACATGTGATTTCTGATATTTACTATTCACAGTAATGGTATCGTTAAATGAAATTTGAGAAAAACTTATGTTATTTGCTACAGAAAAAGTGAAAGAGGCCTTTGAATTTATACAAGAGAGTCATGGTCTTGCGATGAACTTTCTCTCTCTCTCTCTCTCTCTCTCTCTCTCTCTCTCTCTCTCTCTCTCTCTCTCTCATTCCGTTTAGGCTACAATCTTACTGCACTGGTGCCACCTACACCCTGATAGACCTTTGCATTATCCACACCCTGAACTATGATAAGCCAATCAGTGGAATAATCCAATTAGCACAGCCATAATCCAGTATCTACTGCTATGATCCAGCTACTTCCCAAACCTTCAGCAATGAGTCCATGAAGTTTTATGGGCAAATCTAGATATAAACTATAAATAAAGTCAAAATAAGTTTACCTTTCTGAGCTTTTTTCCCTACAGAAAGAGCAAAAGTTATTTCTACCTCACTTATCAGTGTTCTATATATTTTCTTTAAAAACACTTGGATAAGTCATAGCCATTGATTGACCAATTTGCTTTCTGTGAAAGCCTGACACTGACAAAGGTTGTAAAAATTGTGGTACAGGGTTTCAGGGTAAATCCTGAGGGGATCTGACTGATCTTGTCAAATACAAAAGTTACATTTCTTGTTATCTAGGTCTTTCTTTATCTTGCTCTTAACTGTACATCAGAAAAGTATAAAAATGAGGTTAAAAATGTAAAGTGTTA
The DNA here is from genome assembly GCA_004027165.1 of Ctenomys sociabilis. Lineage (NCBI taxonomy): Eukaryota > Metazoa > Chordata > Mammalia > Rodentia > Ctenomyidae > Ctenomys > Ctenomys sociabilis. Next base: position 70,961 of record PVKA01005521.1, read on the forward strand.
TATATCATTAATACGCTGAGCTGTAAAAGGATCAAGTCAACAACTTCTGACATTTCCAGCCCTATGGATAACCCACTACTATTATGGACTCCTGCACTATATTGGATTCTTTTGCCGAATTCATGAACCCACAATATTTGCATGTAAATGGAATATCCATCTCTGACAAAACTAAACAAAAAAGGAATATAAAGGAAGGACTATTTTGTATCTGTACATAGAAAATAGTTAGGATATCTATACAGCTACTTTCTCTTAGTTCAATGAAAAGAAAGATTTATACTAATAGTATTTGTGGACAGGATATCATGTCCATGCCTGGATCTTGTACTATGAATAACCACTATGAAGACAACAATATACAATACATTAATTATTGAAACTGTCCTACTAATCAGTTTTGAAACTGTCTCATTGCTATTTGTTTCTCAATAAAATTAATAAAAAATAAAAGCAATACATAAATATCTGCCATTATTTAACTGTGTATTTGCAATTGTTTAACTCTGTGGTACATATTACTTTATTTATTTATTTTTTTTGGCGGAACTGGGGATTGAACTCAGGTCCTTGTGCTTGCCAGGGAAGCACTTATTCCACAAGCCATCTCCCCAGCCCCGTACATATTACTTTTAAGAAGTAATATTTCACTTTATGATCAGAAAATCTGAGTGATAAATGAAAGAAAAAGCAATTATGTGAATTTGCTAACTTGTCAAGTTTTGTAAGTGGTAAAGACAGAACGACTGATTCTAATAATTTCAACCTCAGCATTCACTCAGAACAATTATATTTAATTCACAAGGACAATATATTTAATTTTCTGGAGAACAATAGAATATAGCTCATTCTAATTCTAGTTTATATTCTCTGATTTTCATCTCATAAATCATCCCTCTTGCCCACCCTCCCAAAAAACAAATAGACATAACTAAGGGAAATTTCTAGGGAAAATGAATTGTCTCAAATTTGTACCCATTGTCTTTGTAGCTTAATATTTTTTAGCAACCAGAATTGAAGAATGTCAGAGAGAAATTAAAGACCATAGACTTTGTCTAATGAAAATTAATGCTGTTAGAAAACTGCAGTACACGGCAGTTATTTAACATGAAAAAGAACAAACTGATTTTTCTCATGGTTTTCTGAAGGGAAATTCTTCCAGAAAAATACATATAAGACCCAAAGAAACTATAAAATGTGGCAAAAAAATTTTTTTTGGTGGCTCTGTAGTATAGACTATTCTTGAACTCATCATGTAGCCCATGCTGGTCTTGAACTCTTGGCAATCCTCCTGACTCAGTTTACCAAATTCTGGGATGTACCCTCATGTCTAGCCAAAACTTTTAATTTTTGACAAACCAAAATATCCTATAGTCAGATAATATATTCTGATGATACCCTAAATTTTTATGTGTCTATATTCTGTGAGCAATTCCTTTGGCCTAACTGTATAAAACATTTTAATTTCTTAAGTATTATATTCAGTTCTATAAATTGTGACAAATTTATATTTGCCAATGATTGTCAGAAATTGAATGATGAAGATTGTGGAAAAAATAATTGCAACAGGTTCTAATGATCCGTTTGCTAACAGGTAAAGAGGAGATTTCCTATGGCTGAGTTGATTAATACTGCAGGTGTATCAGTTTAAAAGAATCAATGTGGAATGCATACACAAGGAAATGGTATTCAGCCATATGAAATGAAATTGTGTCATTTGCAAAAATTTGAAAAGTGAAAGGATCTGGAGATCAACACATTGAACAAACTAAGCCACAAAAAGTTATACAAACATTTCCTGTTCTCTGTAATATGTAGAATCTTTTAAAAATGGCAAGAAATAGAAGATTGCTATTAGACAAGTAGAAGGGGATGAAGAAGGCAGGGTAAGAGTGGGTGAGAAGAATCATGAATATGATCAAAATACATTTGGCACATTGTTTGGGAGGTAGGTGGTGGGACAGAAAGATGATAGACTGTTACAGGCTCATGCAGACCTGACACCATTAAACCCATTCATCTGCATGAACAATACTCACTAATAAAAGAATATGAAGCAAAAGAAAATGCAGTTCTTTAAGAACTGAGGGGAACATGTCTGCCAAATTTGAGTTTTGTTCTGATCCATGTACTAGGAACACGAGTCCAGCTTGAAAGATATACAGTGCATTGCCTATGCAGCCCACTGGATCGAGACAACCTCTCCGCCAGCATCCCTGGAGCAAAGCTCGTCTTCCTGTATCTTACTGATCCTGATCCTGAGTTCAAAGCACAACACCAGCACTGTGTTGTAAGACACACCTATCCTCATCACCTGCCCACATGATTCTTCCTAGCTCTTGACTACAGCAATCTAATCTCACAGATCTAGTCTAGATTAAAATGGTTTCTTTCACTCATATTGAACTTTGCACTGGTTTTTTGTCCTTTCTCCTGCAATACTGAGAATGAGGCACATTTTTTCCTGACTAATTCTGTAAAGTGTTTCAATAACCTAAAGAGCCACTTAGATGGTACCTTTCCTGCCCTCATGTCCCCTATGTATGCTTATTTTAATGCTCAACTAGGTAATCAAACAAGAAAATCCTTCCTAACTCAACCAACCAGCAGCAGAGGACTCTCCCCTGAGGCTGTCAAACCCTGTTAAAGTAATAGTCATTTTAACTGCAGCCTCCTCACATAAGAAGAGTTATTTTTCACCTTACATTTTTTCATGAATTTAGTAACAATAAGAAAGGATAGGTGCCAAGGAGATGGCTCAGTGGAATAAGCACCTCCCAGGCAAAAGCAAGGGCCTGAGTTCAATCCTCAGTTCTGAAAAAAAAAAAAACAGTGGTAGATGAATTTTTTTGGAGGAAAAACAAAATGTCAAAGAGAGCAAATGGAAGATTGTAAACTAGAAGGAAATATAAAACTAATGTTTCAAGACCAGTCCGATAGCTCAGCGGACTAAAGCACTGGTTAGGCAGGCCAAGGGACCTACGTTCGATTCCCGGGGGTGGGGTGCCAACTGGACATGGTTGTAAGTGCCTGTAATCCCAGAGTTTGGGAGGTTGAAAACAGGAGGATCACTATGTGTGGGACCCTGTAGACCCTGTACAAAACACATAAAAAATAAAATAAAAAAACAATGTTTCATTATTGCCATGTGAGAAAGACCCAGCATGATCAAGCAGAAACTAGTGGTCTCTTACTGTTAAGTAGGGCAGAGCACTAGGCCATGTCACATGAATGGGGAAGGCACAGGTGCGTGTATTCTACCAAATTCCCATCAAATCACCTGTGCTGCTTTGGGTGTGGCCTGGATGCAGAGCAGTCAATGAGGAAACAGTCCCAAAAACTGAGCGTTTGCATTTGGGAAACTTCTCTAGGAACTTAGACAAACCTCTTGGCACTTGAATAAGAAAGTTTTTTAAGAGCTTATATGTCATACATTGTGTGTCCTTGTTCTACTAATTCACTTTTACAATATTTTGCAAGCAGTTGTCTGAGAAAGGATGGGAGGAAACCAGAGGAAGTGAGAAATCACTGCTGAAAACACAGAGCATTTCCCAATCAGGCCTGTATTCCCCACTATATCATGGAATATAAAAATCTGTCCTTGAGAACCTACTATGTTCTATTCACACTTGATAGCAGCCATGTGTTATAAAATAATCACTATAGATCTTACAAGAGATGATTCAAGACAAGAGGACAAGGAAGATGGCTAGGAAGCCATCTTTAAACCATATTTATGCCTTGGCATTCAATATCTTAACATCTGTGAGTCAAATTAGGTCTGATATCCAGCGGTGTGGGCAGCACCTGGCATTGGCTGGAAATGCAGACTCTTGGATGTTCTGAATCAGCAGCAGCGTGTAAAGCAGAAGCACAAGGGATTTGTATGCAGAGTACAGTTTGAGATGCATGAGCTCAGATGACGGTGGGATTGCAGAAATGCAAGGAACTTCCCAGAGCTCTCTGAGTGACAATAACAGTAACAACATTATTGCTATGTGCAGAGGACTTCGTTAGACCCTCAGCTCATCATGAAAGTGCCAGCACTCACCTAAAGCCCTAACTTCAATTCATTTGATTTTAAACTTATTCTCAGGATCCTTTTTCTATTTATGTGGCAGGACTCCTGGACAAAAACAAGAGGAAACCTTCCAGCCGGCCTGGAATTCAGACTGGAAAAATTCAAATGTAAATTACCCTGCTCTCTTTCAACTCAATACGGGCAAATTCAGTTACCCCATATTAACCCCTATCAAAGGTCTATAGAAATCTTGGCCGGAGGATCTCTATGGTCAGTTTGGTTACTACATAGAGAAGAGAGACAAGCCAATGATTAAAACCAGTGGCAAGAGTCCATAATTCCAAATATCAGGTGCAGAATTTCCTAAAATAAAAGGAAAGCTGATTCTGTCATTTATACACACAGAACCTTTCTCTTCACTCCTCAAAGACTATGAGCTCAGGACAGATACTGCTAAATGTTTTTTTAACAGTCATTGCATTCTCCTGGTGATAACTTTCTTAAATACGTTTCCATCCTGGTAAATATTGTATCTTCAGAAAGGCTGTGTGTTACATATCATTGTTTACAAAGTAGTTGCTTAGATAGCCAGACCTAGGTGTGCAAGATTGATCAACCAATTAAACATTAACTGTTCCTTTTAATAAACCAACAGGGATTAGTGGTACAATTATCTTAGCTGTGTGTGTGTGTGTGTGTGTGTGTGTGTGTGTGTGAGAGAGTCTGTCTGTCTGTCCATCCTGTCCCAGCCATTCTTTCATTTAAAAAAAGATAAATATAACAATGAAACTGAGTTTCCTGGGGGCTGGGGAGATAGCTCAGTAGAATAAGCACTTACCTTGAGTGCAAGGTCCTGAGTTCTATCCCCAGTTCTGCAAAAACATAAAATAAAAATAAAATAAAATTACATTTGCAAACAGGTTATTGGGATAATTACCATAGTTGATACCTTGTATGTTCGTTATCATGATGGTGGAGGTTTAGAATAGTAGACACATTCATGCCATTTTTTCTATTAAATATTAACACAAGACTTTCTTTGAAATGAACTAAAGGAAACCAGCTGTAGAACAATCTTAATTATCTTGTACATATACATACATATTTTTTCTTTCTTCATTTCACATTTGCCCTAAATTTCTATCATTTTGTTTTGAAATTCTGTATACTTCTATTGTTTTTTTTTTATTTTTGTTTTAATTTATTTTTCTCTAAAATAAAAAAGGAGAGGCTACATAGCAAGAGAAATATATATATGGCAAGCTCAAGGGTGAGACAATCCCGAGTATAACTTACACACTGTGTGACATTGAGCCATTTGGCCAACCTATACAAACCATCATAATTCTAGGAGCCAGGGAGAGAGCTTCGTGGAATAAGTGCTTGCCTGGCCAGCACAAGGTCCTTACTTCGATCCCTGGTAGCATCAAAGAAAAATCATAATCCTATGAATATCAGAGTTGGTCACTTAAGTAATTATACATAATTTTAAAATGTCAATGCCTCAAGATATTTGCTAAAAGACAACTGTGGCCATTATGCAATTATTTATGTATATGGATATGTAGCATACTTATATAACTAAAATTATATCTTCTTCTCCCTATATATATGTAGATAGATAAATAGATACGTATAGATAGAGGTTTATCTATATATATTGAGTTAGAGTCTCTGAGTTTTAGGCTCACTTCTTGTCTCTAAATTGCCATGGACTTGCTCAGTGCCAGGAATAATTGCTGAATGGTAATGGGATGAATAAAATAATAAATGAATAAATGAGATGTCAAATATAATTAAATTATATTGGCAGAACACACTGCACCCGACATTACTGATTAGTTCTGGAAGTCACTGGTCTTCACGTGTGTTATTTTTCCTATAACTATCTTTGGCTGAAATGCATTTTTCAGTTCCAATTTAAAAGTCAGTATTTTTCATTTGGCAAATCTTTCCTGATTAGCTCAGCCCATTTTTTTTTTCTCCTTCTCAAAATCTGCATAGTCAGTTCCCAAGTGAGAATTCAACAGCTATGCTACATACTGCTCTGGATGCCTTTAGAGTCGGTGGTCTGCAAGTGTCTTGAAAATGAACTGAATGACAAGCAGATATGTTTGGAGACTCAGAGCTGGTACTTGTGGCTTGAATTTGTCTTCTATCCTTGGCTTTTGCTTGTTTGCTTTTTCTTTTTTTGTATTGTTTTGTTGGAACCAGGGATTGGACTCAGGCCCTTGCGCTTGCCAGTGAAGTGCTTACTCCACTGAGCCATCTCCTCAACACCCTTATCTTTGGAAACAGTACTGCTCTCCAGAAACTGCAATATTCTAAAACCATTAAAATCCAGTTCTTGTAGATTGTTTTGAACATCGACACAGAATCATAGAACAATCTTCCCAATGAAAGCCAGAGATTTTATAGGCTGGGCCTATTTGAAAATTAAGATGGGCAGATAACATTTAATCAAATAGAGGTAAAACAAAGCATAAAAGCAGAAGTGCTAAACACAGGTGGAAGAATTAAGCGTAAAATATTAAGGAATATAGTGGAGAAGATAGAAAAGTCTTTTATAGCTGAAATCTTGTGAGAAATTCACAGGTATTCTCTAAGGAGGCAGTCAATAGGATAGGCAGACCTAACTGGAAATGGATAACAAAAGCTAACTTGCAAAGAAGAAATTTAGACCTGTGTCACCTGTGTCTGTATATGTGTACTCATTTTTAGAAAATCATAATTTATTGGATCCAATTAGTTTCCAAGTGTCTTTGCCATTATTCTCAAATGTTTTATCAATAAATATTTCTAAATTATTTGCAATTGAAATTTTTCATGTTTATTCTGATTCTTTATCCTACACTTTCCATCTCCTTGCTCTGATACTAAACTTGAACCTATTTTGCAAATTATTTTTACCAAGTGACCTCACACTTTTACTTTCATTTGATGTTAAATGCTGTTATAATTATTCAAGGGAGTTTATTTGTCATTCTTAATATATGCAAAGGTAAGCAAACTAATGCACAAGATGGTAAGTAATTATTTTTGTTCAAAATAGGAGACCTCATGTCTTAGTCACAACAAGTGCCATATTATAAAAGCAGTCAAAAACATAAACAAATGATCATATAGCTTTGTTTTAATAAATTATGATTCCTAATCTAGTTTTACTCCTATTTCCAATGCTTCAGTTTAAATGGTTTAAAAACATCACAAAGCACTATGGAGTTCTTAAAAGGTTCCTTTTTCACTGATGAGAAAACACTATATAGGAAGACTAAATAATACACCCACAACTTCACAAGATGTAAACATCCATACTGTCTATGAAACACAGTCGGCTCTTATATGCAGATTTTAAAAACTGCATAATTTTTTTAAAAATGCATTATCACTGAACATGTGTAGAGTCTTTATTGTTCTTCCCTAGAGCATAACAATTATTTTTATAACATTTACATAGTGTTAGAAATAACTCAGAGTAAATTTAAAGCATCTGGAAAGCTGTACATAACTCATATGCAAGCATCAAGCTACTTTTAAAATAAAGGACTTGAACATTTATAAATTTCCACTTGCAGGGGCCTTCTTAGAAGCAGCTCTACAGTGGTCTGAGAGAAGACCAAGTGATGTGTATGTCTAGGGATACTGCGTTTTTATTAAGATCACTTTGTGTGGTCTCTATGGCACTGTTCTGAGATCCAGAAGGCAGATTTTTTGACATTTGTTTCAAAATTTTCCTGGCCCCCATTTTCTTCCCATTCAAGGTCACATGTTTCTGAAGCTCACTCTGAAATGTTTACACTCTAAATTGAATGCCCAAGAATAGAGGTCAAAAAGTATTGAAGAGATCACCTGAGACAAGAAAGAAAAAGGAAAATACATTCCGCACATCAAATACAGCTATGCACACAATGAAATGAGTGCGTGTGAGAGAAGATATTCTGAAAAGAGAGAATATTTGTAGTCTCCATTTGGATTGTTAAATCAGATAGTGGTTTTATTTTCTTTTAAGTATTTCCATAATAGCTGAAATAATTTACTGTCTCACTAACAATATGCAGGCATTGCATTTCCCGCACATGGTCTCCAATGATTTATCTTTTATCATTTTTTCATAGTAACCACTCTAACATGTGCTGAAAGATATATTATTACGGTTTTAATCTGTAGTCCCTTAAGAGTTAATGATGAGTATTCTTTCAAATGCTTGATTGCTCTCCTTTTCTGCAAAATGCCTATACAGCTCCTTTGTTCATTTTTGATCAATTTAGTTGTTTTCCTACTATTGAGTTGAGTTCCTAACATGTTTGCAACAGTCACTCATTATCATATCCATGACTTTTATGTATTCTTCCACTTCCACAACTTTTCCCTGTTGATTTTCTCCTAGGCAGGGCAGAAACATTTTAGTGTGATGTAGTCCTGCTTATTTATTTTTGCTTTTATTGTCTGTGGCTTAGAGTTCATTTCTAAGTGAAGTTATTGTCCAGTCAGTGTCATGGATCTTCTCCTTTAATAGTTTAGTAATTTGCATTCTGATCTTTAATTCATTTTTTAGGGGCATTAAAAGCCAGAAATCACTGAGCTGTATTCCCAGCTCTTTGTTAAACTGCTTTCATGGACAGGGTCTCGCTGAATCCCAAGGCTTGCCTGAATTTTGTGATCATCTTGAATCACCCTCCCAAGAAATGAGGAATAAAGATATGTCACAATCAAAACAATTTTCTCCTGCTTTTTGGGGTAATTTTATGTGGTGTGAAATAAGGGTGTAGACCCAGTTATTCCCCTTCTTGTTATCATTCCTGAAGCACTAAAAATATAAAACCTCAATGCTATATGCATTCAGGCTTATAGCATCACACTTGCTAATAGCTAAATATCAGAAACAACCCAAATTCCTATCAACCAAGGTACGAATAAAAATAATGAGGATTTTTAACATAATGGAGCACTACACATCATAATGAAGGATAGACTTGAGACTGTTATAGATAAATGGGTGCAACTGGAGATGATACTCATAAATTAAATCAGGCCCACATGTGTAAGTATTGCCTCATTACTGTAAGAAACTGCATGAGTAAATAAGATTCAAATTGTACAATAGATATAATGAAATGGGAAGAAACTGTTCAAAAGAAAAGAAAAACTGTGAGGGGGAAAAAGGAAAGAAAGGAAAGGAAAAGAAAAAGCTATCTATCTATCTATCATCTATCTATCTATCTATCAGATAGTTATATAGCTCATTTCTCTTAGTTTATTGAAAAGTTTGTGCTAATATTATTTATACAAAATTTCCTGCCTACGTCTTGTACTCTGAATAACTACTATGAAGATAACAATATGCAATATACTAATTATTGTTATTCTCCTACTAGCTTGCTCTGAACTGTATTTTATTATTTTCACTTTCTTCTCTTTAAAGCAAAAAATAAGGGTTTTAAATTCCTCCTTCTGCATGTGAATATCAAGTAGTGACAATACCATTTAATTTTTTTTTTAGTGGAATTGGGGCTTGAACTCAGGTCCTTGTGCTTGCCAGAGCAGCACTTATTCTATCGAGTCATCTCCTCGACTCCACCATTTATTTAAAAAACTTGCTTTTTTTCATTTATGCATTTCATTCAGTAATTTTATTGTAATCAGTTGATAAATACGGATTTATTTCTGTACTCCTCCTTTTCAGCTGATTCCTTTATCTGTTATAATGCTAAGACAATACTCTTTTGATTACTGTAACTTTGTTGAAAAAATTCTGAACTCAAGTAATATGTACCTCCTGTTTCATTATTTTTGTTCAAGATCATTTGAACTGTTTTCATTCTTGAACTTACAGGTTTTAGGATTTTTTTTTCTATGTCTGTAAAAGGCATGATAGATATTTACAAAGTGTGTAAGTTGCTTTGGGCAATATAAACATGTTCACGATGTTGATTTTTTAACTTCATGATCACAGGGCATCTTTCTGTTGAATTGTGTCTTCTTGAATTTATTTCATCTATATTTTACTATTTAATGTGCAGGTTGTTCATCACATTGCTTAAATATATTCCTAACAATCACATGTTTTAGCTTCTCTAAACTGCATTTTTATAACTTCCGTGCAAAGAAAATCTGTATGAAGATATATTTACAACCCCATGTTCATTGTAGCATTACTTACAATAGCCCAGATACATCCTCAACCTAACAATCCATTAATCAGTACTGATCAGTAAATAAATTGTGGGAAAATTCAATATATATAAACAGCAAAATACAATTTATTTTTTAAAAAGGAAATCTTTTTGACAACATGGATGAGATGAGAGGACATTGTATTAATTGAACTGAACAAAGCACAGAAAGACGAGCACATGATTTCGCTTAGTCATAAAACCTTAAATCATAGAACTTGTGCAAGTAGAGATTGACTGCTGGCCGCAAGAGACTTATTCAAAGGAGAAATGTTAGTGAAAGGATACAAAATTTCAACTCATGCAAAGAATAATTTTGAGAGATCTGTTGCATAACATAGTGTACATATTTAGCAAGAATGTCTGCCAGAATTGCATTGAATTGAATTGAGCTGAATTTATTTATTTATTTATTTATTTATTTATTTATTTATTTATTTATTTATTTATTTTTATTTTTATTTTTTTAGTATATGGTCTTGCTATGCAGTTCCAAGTCATAGTGATCCTCCTGTCTCAGCCTCCCAAGCCCTGAGATGGCATGTGTGCATGTGCCACCACGCCCAGTTTTGAACTGGCAATTCAAGTGGTACTGGGGAGCGAATCTGGGACCTTGTGCTTCCCAGGTAGATGCTTATGCCACTGAGTGATCTCCCCAGCCCTCTATCAGATTTTTAAATCATCAAGTAAGTAAACTGTACGTGTTCTGACATGTACACTCATATCTGACACACACAGGAAACAATATATGTTAATGAGCTTAATTATATTGCATACAAATTTAAAACATGTTAAACATGAAAATTATATATAATTTTTATTCATCACCTTAAATTGAAAATAAATGTTAATAAAAAGAGAGGAATAGAAGAAAAGCTAGGGAAAGTATGCAGTTAATAAAAGTCCTATTTATCATAATCCAGAAAGCATAAAGTCAAGAAAAACAATAATGCACATGGTATATTTTAGGAAAATATCAAAACAAAGAGAAGCTCTTACACTCAGTGTGGAAAAAATCATATATATACATATATATATATATATATGTATGTATGTATATTGGAAACACATTTGGTTTTGAGTTATAAAATACATGAATGTCTTTAATTAAATTGTTAGTTTAAAAGAGACAAAATAGAGCAGGCCAAATAACTCAGCAGACTACAGTGCCTGCAAGCAGGCTCAGGGGCGATCCCTGGGCCTGCGGTGCCAGCCCTGCCCCGGAGTATGCTGAGATGGCAAATGAGACTGGGTGTCGTGGTGGCGCCTGTAATCCCAGCTTTTGGAAGGCTGTACATAGGCAGATCATCCCAAGTCCAATCTAGTAGTGAGACCCAGAACACCTTATAGACCCTTCTGTAAAACACAAATAAATGCATAAATAAATCAATAAATAAGACAAAATAACCAGGTATGGTGGCTCACACCTGTAATTCTCACCCTTGCGAGGCACAGATGAGCTCAAGGCCTACCTAGATTTACATAGTGAGTATAGGACCAGCCTCAACTGTAGTGAGACTCTGCCTCATTGAAAAAAAATATTAAAAAGCTAAAGATGAAAGAGGTAAAATATTTGGCTACTTTTTATAAATTCAGAAAACCAACCCCTACTCATTTGTAATTTAAAAGAAAATAATTCCTACTAAACAACTACCTTGAAAGAATCTTTTTAGTTTCATTAGTACAAACTACTTAACATTCTCACAAATTGTATGTACACGTAAGTATGAGAAAATATTACTTTAAATCTGGAATCAGTCAAGAATACTGTTGCCAGTGTGCTGTTATTGTGCTGAGAGTTTTATTTAGGGTAATAAACACAAAATTGTATGAACTTAAAATTGAGGAAATAAACCTCTCTTCCATTCAGGCTTTATGAAAACATACTTACACAGAAAGGAATATTGAAAAACATAAAAATATATGTAATCAGACATTTTACTGAGCTGGCTTGATAAGAAAACAGTATTCAAAAGTAAGTGCAGCTAAAGAGGGGAGTTTCAGTTCTACTGAGGCATTATCACACACCAGTACTTAATATACCAGTCAAACCAAATTAAAATTCTGAGTGAAATTTAAAATGATAGCTGCATAAAACTGTGAAAATAAACACAAATAAGTGTATTATAAGATCATAAAAGGAACAAACACATGTGTATTAAAATCAAGCATACATATAGGTATATATATATTTGATGATTTTATACAAAAACACAATTAATTGTACACACCCGACACAAACATGTAACTTCTTCAAATTCTGTAGACCTTTGATAACCGTGGAGAAAATTGTGAGATATCCTTATGAGGAAAATTATGCAAAACTAAATGTGGTATTTAATTCAGAAATACTACACCTAGAACAACATGTGTCTCCCACAGAATCAACAATATTTGTCACAAAATATTTTATTTCTATTGAGATCAAAATGAAAAAACACTCATATGGAATCCAGTTAATCTATCCTGATGAAACCCTTATCTGTACTGTTTTGTTATGGAAGGACCATGAAAACATAGAAGCATCCAGCACCTAAAAATTCTATACTGCAGTATCTTCTGAAAAGATGAAGTCTTGTCATGTGGTAAAGTAAGACAACCGTTTCCTCCAGCAATGGCTTTTTCAAAGACAATATGTAGACCTGGGAAAAGTTCCTTACCACATTTATCTGCATAAAGTCCTCATTTCAGGTGTTAGTATACTGTGACTATTTTTTGAAGTGCATGTGTTCCTCAAACATTGTCAGGGAAGATCAGAAAAATTATGCATTCTTTTATCAGCAAATAATTAGAATCTACTACTTGCCAGGTAGTAGATTGGCAAGGCTCCTTTGTGGTCAGGGGTAGGAGAACCCTAGTAGGGTAGTTAAATGCCATTGTGACACTTGCCGGCCTTCCCTGCAACTCCCCAGAGCCCCTGCCCCCAAGGCATCCAAGCGAGTGAAAATTTATGTGACTCTTCTGGCCCCTGACCCATGCAAGCCCAGTTCAGTGAGTATATGAGAGAACCATTGGCTTTTCCTTGTGCCAGGCCATCCGGAGCCCCCACCCCCAAGACCTGAATGGGTAATCAGCCTGAGACACAACAGACCTGCCTACCCTGCAACTCTCTGGAAACGTTGCCCTCAAGCCCATGGAATGAGTGAGAAGTTTTCTGACTCTTCTGGCCTCTGATGCCTGGTGAGTGTGTGGGAGAACTTTCGGCTTCTCCACCCGCACCACACAATCTAGAGCTCCCACCCCGCCCTCAAGACCTCTGAGCTAGCAGTCTTCCCTATCCAACCCAGCCCGGCCTACACTGCAACTCATGGGAGCCCCTGTCCCCAAGTCCGCCAAGCGATTGAGAACTTTTTGACTCTTCTGGCTCCTGATCCATCCCAGCACATCTGAGTGAGTGTGTGGGAAAGCTTGGGCATCCCACTGTGCTCCCTGGTCACAACAGAGGGGAACCACAGGCTCACAGTTGTACCAGAAGGGTTACAGCAAAAAGGAGCTGAATGTAATAGCTAGATCCATGACAGGCATAACTGGTAATCTCAAACTTAATAGATCAGCTCCTGAATCTCATTACGTGCTAAGATTGTAACTGCACCAAAGCTCTACATCAAAGGTCAGAGATCAGGCTACACAAAATGACAAAGACAAGGATAAAAATGCAATCTCAGGCCTCCAGCCTACCAATGATAAGGGCAGGAGACACGAACTCTACTGAAATGATTGAATTAACAGAGTTGGAAGCAAAGAAACAACAGGAGGAAGGAATAAAGGAAGAATTGATGCCTGAAATAAAAAAAGACATTTCTGAATACATCACATCTGAAGTAATGAATCAAATCCATAAATGTATAAGAGAAATACAATGCCCACCCAGAAAAAGTGCAGAGAACACTATTTTAGCTGAAACATAAAATTAACAGCATTGCAAGCAAAGAAACAAGAGCAGAAAAGTAAACAGAAACTCAAAGCAGAAATAATTTCTGAAATAAAAAAAGAAATTTTTGAAATCATAGCATCTGAAGTAGAGGATCAATTCCGGAAATATATGGAGGAAACACAATTTGGAAAAAACTCTGCAGTAAAAGAATTAATAGCTACCTCTAAGGAAGATATGGATAAAAAAATAGAGGAGATTAGAAATATAATGGATTACTTGAATGAACAATACAGAAAAGAAAATGATCGGATGAAGGAAGGTCAAAGAGATATAGAAGAACTTAAAATCTCAATCACAAATCTACAAAATCATTTGAATGAAAACAAAGACAGAGTTTCAGATCTTGAAAACGCTGGTGCAGCTAGTGAAAACGTGAGAAAGGATCTCTTAAAAACAACAAGGATGTAGGAAAAAATAATCGATTACCTGCAAGAGGATGCCAAGGTGAACAATGTGAGATTAATAGGCATGAATGAGAAAGAAGGAGTTAATACAAACGATATAAAAAGAATATGGGCAGAAGTAACAGCAGAAACCTTCACAAATATGAGGAAACAATCTGACATTCAGGTAACTGAAGCATACAGAATGCCAAATAACTTCAACCCAAGTAAAAACACACCGAGACATATAATAGTCAAGATCCCAGAAATCCAACACAAGAATAATATACTGAGATCTGCCAGAGAAAAGAAGCAAATAACACTCAAAGGGGAAAGCCCATCAGAATTATGGGTGATTTCTCTTCACAAACCAGGAAGGTAAGGAGAACATGGAGCAGCATACTTCAAGACCTCTGTGAAAACAAGCCCAGACTACTATATCCTGCAAAACGCCCTTTCAAGTTTGATGGAAAAGTGAAATACTTCCACAACAAAGAACAACTAAAGAATTTCATGATGACAAAGCCAGCCCTACACAAGCTACTGGAAGATGTTCTAGACAGGGAACATAATGACCAGAATTTCACGAATGAGAACAGAAGGAACCCACTAAACAGGGCAATTAAACACAGGGTGAAAATGAGTACACAACAACAGATAAATAACATGAAAATCATAAGTCAACACATTTCAATTATAACCATCAATGTAAATAGACTCAATTCACCAATTAAGAGAAATACACTGGCACAGTGGATTAGGAAACAAAATTCAAAAATATGCTGTACACAAGATACACATTTAACTCAGAAAATATTCATAGGCTGAATGTCAAAGGATGGAAAACAATACTACATGCCCCAGCACCTCAGAAAAAAACAGGAGTAGAAATTCTGTTCTCAGTCTCAACTTCAAACCAAGAATAATCAAATGAAACAAAGAAGGCCACTATATATTGGGTAGGAGAAAAATTCAAGAGGAAGAGGTAAGACATAAATATCTATGCACCAAGTGTAGGAGCACCTAACTATGTAAGACAAATCTTAATGGACATGAAAAATCTAGTATTTAAGACCACAATCTTAACAGGAGACCTTAACACCCCTTATCTCAAAAAGATACATCAAGCAGAGAAAAAATTAGCAAAGAAGTAGCAGAATTGAAGCAGAGCTTGGAAAAAATGGGCCTGGTGGATATGTCCAAAATGTCCACCCAACCACAGGTGAATACACATTTTTTTTCAGCTGCACATGGGTCATTTTCTAAAATAGACCACATACTAATCCATAAGCCATGCTTAAGTATATGCAAAAAAAAGAAATTATCACATGCATATTATCCAACCGCAGTGCAATGAAACTGGAAATAAATGATAAAAAAACCAGAATACACTGGTAAATACATAGAAATTAAACAACACCCTACTAATCAATCAATGAGTCATGGATAAAACTAAACAAGAAATTCAACACTATTTAGAATTCAATGAAAATTCAACCACAACTTATCGGAATTTGTGGGATGCGATGAAAGCAGTTCTCAGAGAGAAAACCATAGCTATGAACTCATTCATTAGAAGAACAGAAAGGGAACAAATAAACACCCTAATGTTTTACCTCTGACATCTAGAAAAAGAATAGCAAACAAAACCCAGAACCCAAAGATGGGAAGAAATCATAAAGATTAAAGTAGAAATTAATTCAACTGAGATGAAGAAAACAGTTCAATGAATTAACGAATTCAAAAGCTGGTTCTTTGAAAGACTAAATAAAATCAATAAGCCCCTAGCTAACAACATTAACAAGAGGAAAAAAAATTCAAATACAAACAATAAGGAATGAAAAGGGTGAAATCAAAACAGAACCAGTGGAAATTAAGAAGATTATCAATAGCTACTTCGAGAATCTTTATGCTCACAGAATACAAGACACAGAAGAAATGGATAGTTTCCTTGAAAGGTACAAATTACCAAAACTAAACCAAGAAGATTAAAAAGAACTCTCAATAAGCCAATAACAGCCAAGGAAATATGAAACGTAATTAAAAGCCTGCCAACAAAGAAAGGTTGTTTCTTTGTTGTTGTTGTTCAGGTCCTGATGGATTCACAGCTGAATTCTACAAGAACATTATAGAAGATATAATCCCCACACTCCTCAAACTCCTCAATGAAATTGAAAAGGAAGCAGTCCTCCAAAAATCATTTCTGGAGCCAAGTATTATACGGATTCCAAAACCAGGGAAAGACACAACCAAAAAGGAGAACTACAGGCCAATCTCCCTCATGAACATCCATGCAAAAATCCTCAATAAAACACTAGCAAATAGAATACAGCAAATCATCAAGAAGATCATACACCATGACCAGGTAGGATTCATTCCAAAGAATGGTTCAATATGCAAGGATGGTTCAATATTCAAAAATCTGTAAATGCAATACACTATATTAATAGACTGAAATCCAAAAACCACATAATCATCTCAATTGCTGTAGAAAAAGGTTTTGACAAAGTCCAACACTCATTCATGTTCAAAGCCATACAGAAATTTGGAATACATGGCCTCTACCTCAATTTGATAAAAGCCATCTATGATAACTCAACTGTTAATATGATTCTAAATGGGGGAAAAACTGAAATCTTTTACTCTTAGATCTGGCACAAGACAAGGATGTACTCTGTCACCTCTCCTACTCAATATAGTTTTGGAATCATTAGCAACAGCCATTAGACAAGAGGGAGAAATAAAAGGAATAAGAATAGGTAAAGAAGAAGTTAAACTATCGCTGTTTGCAGATCACATACTATCCTTGGAACACCCAAAAAATTCCACCAAGAAGCTACTACAATTGATACAGAAATTCAGTAGCATAGCAGGATACAAAGTCAATACTCAAAATTCAATAGCATTCCTCTACACAGATAAGAAACACACTGAGAGGGAAACTATAGAAACAATACTTTTTACAATAGCACTGCAGAAATTGAAATACCTTGGAATTCACTTAACCAAGGAAGTCAAAGATCTTTTCACGGAAAAGTACAGCACCCTAAGAAAAAAGATAATTGAAGATTTCAGAAAAATGGAAAAATATTGGCTGTTCCTGGATAGGAAGAATCAGCATCATGAAGATGGCCAAACTTCCCAAATTGTGATACAGATTTAATGCAAACCTCAACAAACCTCCACCAACATACCTCCCAGTCCTAGAGAAATGATTCCTAAAATTTATTTGAACCCAAAAATACCTAGAATAGCAAAGGCAACCCTGGCCAACAAAGACAAGGCAGGAGGCATCACAATTACTGACTGGAAATTATACTACAAAGCCACTGTGATAAAATCAACATGGTATTGACAAGGATATAAACCGGAGGATCAATGGAATAGATGAGAAGATGCAGAGGCCTCTATGAACACACTCAGCCACCTGATCTTTGAAAAAGGGGCCAAACATGCTTACTGGAAGAAAGATAGCCTCTTTAACAAGTGGTGCTAGGAAAAATGGCTTTCTACATGCCGAAAACTAAAACTTGACCCAGCTCTATCACCATGCGCTAAGCTAAAGTGAAAATGGATTAAAGATATAACAATTAAAAAAGAAACAGTCAATCTCCAGGAACACAAATTAGGAGGAATTCTTGAAGACATAGGTGTAGGCAAAGAGATCATAAACAGACATGTATCCACATGGGAAGCACTTGAAAGAATTAACAGCTGGAATCAACTCTTCTTGAGAAGTTTTTGCACATCAAAATAACTTGTCAACAAAGTGAAAAGACAACGCACAAATGTCTAAAAAATCTTAGCTAATAAGCACTCAGACAGTGGTCTGCTCTCTAGAATTTATAAAGAAATAAGATATATTACGGCCCTCAAATTTAAAGACACAATTCATAAATGGGCACCTGAGATGAATACACACTTCTCAGGGGACAAAATTAAAGAAGCAAATAAATATATGAAGAAATGATCCACATCACTAACCATCTGTGAAATGAAAGTTAAAACATCACTGAGATACCATCTCACTCCAGAAACAATGGCTATCATAAAGGAATCAACCAAAACAAATGGTGGAGAGGTTGTGGGGAAAAGGGAACACTTCTCCACTGCTGGTGGGAATGTAGACTGGTACAACCATTGTGGAGATCAGTGTGGAGACTCCTCAGAAAACTAGGACTAGAAATCACATTCAAGCCAGCTATCTCCCTACTGGGAATTTTCCTGGAGGAACTGAAAACATGATATCATAGTTATATATATATATATATATATATATATATATATAACTATATATATATAACTATATATA